>CM068825.1:58496603-58665688 GCA_028554795.2 Sinohyriopsis cumingii
GACATGGATATATTTGTGAATTAGGCATTTGGGGCTGGTGTTGTTCTTGAAATTGATTTAAGGCATGTATGCCTCCCATAGTTACTCTGCAGCATGTAGATAGTGAAGTACCAAGAGTCGGCCAGGAAGAAGAGCTAGCCACCCACAGCAGTAGACATATTGGTTCAAGGCATGTAGAATATCTCAAAATCGGCATGGGTGGCAACTATTTTGCACCGTGAGAAATACATGGTGTCAAAAATGACTTTCGGACACGAAAAATGCAGATATAAATTTGGGGTTGGAGTGCGTAAACTTCTTTTGCTATGAACTGCCATTGACTTCTCTGGTCAAGTGAATAATATTCATATGTTATGTTTTAATATAGCTATCCAAAAATATGGACCTTTTTGACGTCTCTTGTATAAATTTTTAAATATTTTTTATATTAGGCAGGAAGATGCGACATTCAATTTGTACATAAATACTGTCTCCTCTTGCACCCTTACCACTTCGAATGTATCATTTGTAACACCTCACACAGTCAATCCAGTAGTAAAAAGATCCGAGACGATCTGAATAGATTGGATTTCTTCTTTTGCGAAGAAATTTCAGGCGAATTTTTGGTAAATTACTTCGGCTACGTACACCCAAGGCATAATTTGTTTTGCAGAGATATTAGCGGTGGTTCTGATTGACCGGGTGGGGGGGGGGGGAGGAGGCAATGCAGTCGGTAGTTGTGAACTGTACCTTGTTATTAATTTTATGGCGAATTTCGTGAATTTTGGGCGCAGGAATGTTTACAGGAGAAATGGAATTTTAGTCTTACATAACTTTCTACAACAAAACTGAAATGTTTACATTTTTAAGATTTCCTCCATATTTAACCTTTAATTATTCATTGTATTTATTTGCTTAGATTAATTTTTCAGGAGCCGTTGTAATTAATTTACTTCAAATTTGCAATACCCATACCTATAAATATGAATCAAATTCTTCACAACTGCCAATACGTGCATTCAAAAATCCATCACCATTTATTGTCACACATAAAAAGGAATATAAAAGGGATAACTCCATCTCCCTCTTTAACCCGTTCATCCGTTTGTGCGTCACTGTGATTGTAATATTTGTTGTTTAATTGTCAACGTGATACAATCCGAGATCTTCAAATTGTAATTTGACTTCTCTAATCCTTCCAAACCTCCACTCGGAGAAAAGAGACATGAAGAAAATTATTTTACTTCTTTTTCTTTTAAAATCAGTTTTAACGAGACAGAAAGAATGAAGTTTTAGATCATTTTCTTTAAGATTACATCAAAGGGATAAAACTGCAGTTGTTTAAAAAAATATACTTTTTTTTTTAAAGGGTGGGACTAAATTGATTCAACTTGTAGTTTGCACACTTTCTGCTGTTTAAAAAAAGGAGAAATAATGCTTTTTCGAAAAGTGTCAAAATTATGTGGGTGTGAAAATAATGATAACACAAATTATAAACTAATTATAAATATTACGGTATACCGCTACTCGCGAAATTATTTTATGACAGATTCCAATCACGTTTCAGAGGAATATTGAGGCAAAACAAATTTATATTTAAATGTACCTGAAGCAGGCCCATAAAACAAAACTGAATCAAGCTGTTATCTATGAAATCCCCTGTGAACTGGCCGATTTCCTTCAACATTCCCAAGGTGTCAATCCAGAACTGGCAACATTGCCTCCGCAGAAAATTCCAAAACATTTCTATTCGTTGATTGGCTGTGCTTCTTCCATAAATGAAACTTTCCTTTCCCGTCATAAAATCTTGCATCTGAGCAACATGGCCGTTTTCTGTGCCACGATCACCTCTCATTAAGGCCGGACATCCGTGACGCATCTGCACTGCTTCCACATAATAGCCGGCGATTACTTTTGGATTGCTGCTTGTTATGTAAACATTTAGCCAAATAACCTGCCTTGAAAAACCATCAATGCATCCGTTTATACAGAGCCCATATTGTTTGAGTTTATCGTAAGAATCGACATGCCAGATGTAATCCGGTCCTTGTCCAAAGTATTGTCGTCTCCTAAGACGTCTCCTTAGTCGCAATTGTATACCAACAGGGTCGAGTAATTGCATAAGTATCCCCACGGTATCCCTTGATACTATTATTCCGTGTTGAAGACATCGTAAATGCATCCAACGATAGCCTTGTTGATTACCGGAATTACTAATATTCTCTTCGATAAACTGGGCTACCTCTAATACATCAGAATGAAACCTTCTTCTAAAGAGACACATCGTGCGCAGTATTCGTTTCAGAGTTCTCATACTAATGCATAATCCATGTATCTGGGCTAGAAAACTAAGAATTTCTGAGTAACTCAATCCCAAGTGAAAATAAAAGCTGCATAACCTTGCACGACCCATTCAAAATGACATAAAGGTTCCACAAGTCAAAGACACTGTAAGTCGTAATTACGAGATAGTAAGTCGTAATTACGAGATAGCTAACTCGTAATTACGAGATAGCTAAGTCGTAATTACGAGATAGTAAGTCGTAATTTCGAGATAGCAAGTCGTAATTACGAGATAGTAAGTCGTAATTACGAGATAGCTAACTCGTAATTACGAGATAGTAAGTCGTAATTACGAGATAGCTAACTCGTAATTACGAGATAGCTAACTCGTAATTACGAGATAGTAAGTCGTAATTACGAGATAGCAAGTCGTAATTACGAGATAGTAAGTCGTAATTACGAGATAGCAAGTCGTAATTACGAGATAGTAAGTCGTAATTACGAAATAGCAAGTCGTAATTACGAGATAGTAAGTCATAATTACGAGATAGCTAACTCGTAATTGCGAGATAGTAAGTCGTAATTACGAGATAGCTAACTCGTAATTACGAGATAGCTAACTCGTAATTACGAGATAGTAAGTCGTAATTACGAGATAGTAAGTCGTAATTACGAGATAGTAAGTCGTAATTACGAGATAAAAAATTGATTTCAACGTGGCACTAACCGGCTTCCGTAATGAATTGATTTGTATAGTTTTTATCATTATGCATATCCATTGTTATAGGTTGTTGTTTTTTGTTTTAAATGTGTTGTAGGGAACTTTGTAAGTGCTAGTTACCGTTTGGATTTTTTTTATCACATCCTGAATAGCAGTAGGAATAAATCCTGCTTTTTAATCTGGTTATGTTGTGTGCTTTGTTGGATTCCTTCTCGAAGTTCCTTGAAGTATTTGTGTTATTTGGGCAGGGTTGAGATATTCATCATTTGCATCCTTGTCCCCTTTTCCAACGCTATGGGTGTTATTATCCCTATTTATGGGTTGATTATACCCTGATTGTTTAAGTTTGCTTTGCAGTGGGTTGTCCCCGTTTTGTTTACTGTTTACCTTATTCGTTGATTGTTGTATATTGTGTTCAAGATGAGTATTTATTTGTGTCTTGTCGTTTCCATTGTTTGTTCGTGGTATGCTGCTTGTGGCTTGACTTCCTTCAGTGTTATGTGCTCCGATGGACCTGCTTGTTGACTATTGTATATGGTGTATTTAGTATGCTTAGTTGTATATTGGCGTTGTATAGATGTATGTGTTGTTATTGCTGTTGCTGTGGGCGTTGCAGTGTCTTTGTTTGTTTGTGTAGTTAAATGTACTGGTGTAGTTGTTGTCATTCTTTTGTCTATCACCATTGGGATGGTGTCTATCACCACCGGGTTGGTGTGTACTTCAACAGGCTCCCCATTGTTGTTCGCCGTTGTATCTTGTCCATTTTGGAATTCTTGATGTTGTTGGGTGCTGCATGTTATGCAGTATATAGGTGTTTTAGATGTTGTAGTAGTTTCTGTTTCTTTATCTTGGTGTTGATTAGGGTTGAGTGCCATGTGGTTGTTATGTAATCTTGATTTAGTAATGTTTGCTGTATTATTATCAATCTAATCCTGTGTGGGTGTCGTTGGTGTTATCGGTACTATGTTGTCTGTCTCAGTTATGTTGTCATCTTGGTCCTTTTGGTATTGTTTGGAGCTGTGTATCGTATAGTTGGTATTTGTTGTTGATGTTGTAGCTATTCCTGTTGTATTGTTGTCAGTGTTTTCCTCCTGTGAGGATGTCACTGATGTTGCTGGTGCTATTCTATTGTTTATCTCTTCATTTCCTGTTGTGTTGTTAGTAGTGGATAGGTTGCTGTGATGAAGATATTGGGCTTGAATTTCGATTTTTTTTTGTTTTGATTTCAGTTGTAAATTAATTGTTCTTTTCTTCTTGACTTGGTTTGTATTGCGGCCTCCAAGGTTGTTATTTTGTCTTTTTTTGTGTTTGCTTTTGTGATCCTGGGTGAGCAGGATTGTAGGGTTTGTAGTTCATGTTGAGTTTTTCCTTTGTTGCAGGAGAGGTGAGGTAAGTTCCCATTAGTGTTTCCTTGTGGAGTTCTTCCCGTGTTATGGGACATGTTTCATCTATTTTGTGGTTGTTTTGAGATTGATTGTTTATTTATCTTTCATGTTTTGTTTCAGCTTGCTCTGTTTGAGTGCTTCCTTCCTATTTTTGCTTAGGAGAACAATTTTATTCATTGTACCTTGAGACATATTTATTTATCTTACCTGGTCTGTTTTGTATGTTTTAATAACGGATGCTGATTTATTTAGTGTATCATATGATTAGAATTATTTACTTATATTGGACATTATTAGGTGATATAGTTGTTAGATGGATTAGTTATTAGTTTATGTTATTCTTATTGTATTAGGTAAATATAAATATTAAAACTATAAATTTGTTTAATTATAAGATTTTTACAAGGTCTTTATTTGTTATGTCACTGTCTTTTGCTACGAACATACTTTTGGTGAAAAATCTTATAACAACACTGGCTTGTTGCTTTTGTTTATAAGGATTTCACCCAGATTTTACTAGCTTTTGACTAGCACCTGTTAGGGGTCTGTTCAAGTCAGTATAGTAATGTTGTAGTCAAGAATTCCTAATATGTGTGGTAATTTCTAACTTATTTGTGTCAGTTATATAAGGTCAAATCTGGTTGGTGGTTGAATTCTTCGGTTTGGTTTTTCAGTATTTATTTCTGAAGCGTGTTATTTTTTTAAGGTCAAATTTTATCAGTAGTTGAAACCTTTGGGTGGTTTGCTATAGTGGTGGTCTAATTTATATAAGGCTAATTTTGATTGATAGTTAAATAGTTCGGCTGAAATTTAGAGTGTTCGTGTGTATGATATAAAAGGTCAAATCTTATTGGTGGTTGAATTGTTCGGTCGGTCTTTTCGGTTTTCTAGTTTGCCCGTGGTAGTTATGCAAGGTCGATTCTGATTGGTTGTTGGTTGCTTGTTGTATTCTACTGTAGTGGCTTAATAGAAGTATTTTGTGTGGATTTTTAGTATTTTAATTCCCTAGTAGCGATCGTAAATTATTTTGGTGTTATTATTATTAGATGATTGTAGATAGTAATGTTACAAATAGTGGGTTTGGAAGCACGAGTTCGAAATCTTTTTATCTAGGGATTGATGTAAGTTAGTTGTAAAAGTTAATAGTATTAAATTTGAAAGTAATAATTGAAGGAAAGAGCCACAATGTATATTTTCTGTGGATTTAAACATAAAGAGTAGAGGAATATTTATTCCTTACCTTATTGTCGTAATAGTAGGGCGAGGTGTTCAGTAATTGGGACCAGTGGCGCTGCTGCTGCTGGCCTTACTTTGTTCTTTGTTCCCACTGCTGGTGCCTGCTTTCCTTTGTTCTTGATCTTGATATTAATTACCTCGTGATGAGTTTCGGACTGGTCATTCTAGGGTCTTGGAGATTTCTTGATATTCGATACCAGTTATTTCAGCAATGGCTCCAGGAAGATTCTGTATTTCTATAACTTTGGTGATTTCTCTCTGTGTCTGCTATGCCGCTGTTTTGGGTAGCTCACCTCTCCGGTCTTGTGAATGAATGAGTGAATGAGTGAATCTGAATGGTGAATGTGGTCAGACTTATTTACTTAATTTGGATTAAAGCCGTGCATGTGCCACTGTTTTATGCCTGCACACAGAGGCGTAGCTGGGGGGGGGGGGGGGGGGCAGGGGGGTACATATGTCCACGGGCGCCAAGGTACAGGGGCGCCAAAATGAGGCTTACAACGTTACATTATAATAAGTAAACAAGGGTAATATTCAAAAATGTGATCAAACGAGAGGGGGCTGGGGCGCCAATTTTATAGTTCGTCCCCGGGCGCAAAATATCATAGCTACGCCTCTGCCTGCACAGCAGGCAGTTTAATTACTCCTGGGGAAAGGAATTCGAGCCACTTCCCCCAGGCTTTTATGTGCTCATGGAGCGCTGTTCAATTGAAGCCGTCAGGCAATGGGGCTAAGATTAGTCCCTGACTGTCTGAATGTAGGTCTTTGAGGAGAGTGGGAACAGACCCAACACACACTCAACTTTTGAGTCCGCATATAGTGAATTGTCTATGGTGTGTATGAGTGGGAATGGACCCCTCACGCACTCATACTTATGAAGGCAGCGCAAAGAGCATGCACTGCACGCTGATAGATTTTGGTGTCTGGCCGTGGAAAATGACGAGAGGGCGGGAAGGTCAGGTCCAAGGTCATAGGTCAGTGCTTCTAGACTACATGGTAATTGATTCTAAATTTGACGTCTTACACAATTTGGAGAGAAAAAACTGTGCTGATTTTGTTTGAGAGTTAAGACGAAGAGAGGTGCCTAGGGTGACAGCTTTATTCAGATGATTGCCGCCTTGTGCAGCTGGTCCTGATGTTCTTTGACATTATAGGCCAACCTTCATTGTTGGATTAAATTTGGGGTCATATTATCTGGTGTTATCTATTTTGATTGCAGCCTTGTGCTGCCGGTCCTGATAGTCTTTGCTGTTTAGACCACCTTATAAGTGCTTTACTTTCCTAGTGGTGGTAATTGGAGTGCCACTTTATATGGCGGGGCCTGATGATCTTGGGTGTTGGACCACCTTATATGATGTAGGTTTCGGGTTTGATTCGATGTTTCTATGTGTTCGAGTACCCTTAATAGTATTATAGCTGTCACCTTTGGTTAGAGTGTTACATACTCCTCAGAGGATTGGGTTATTATTGCACATGCTGTTGGTGGTTGTTAGAGAAGAAGAGGTTGTTCAAAGTAAATAAATGAATAGAGAAGGCTAAAGAGGCATAATGAAAATATAAGACAATTTTTTTTAATTATTTGTTAAATTATTTATTTGAAAAAATAATGTTTTCTATTTCTTTTTTATTTAAAGTAAGACAGACAAAAATATTTTTCCCCTTCCCCCATTTATGTTTCTAGTTGCGTTATTTATCAGGTGTTATTTTATGTCAGGTTAAATTAGTTTGGTGTTATTTTATTTTCAGGCTAAGTCTATTTGGTTAAGACAGATATCTTTGCCGAATACTCTGATCAGTAATACTTGTCAAGGAAATCTGATCTTAATTATTCCCTAATTTTAAGTTTGTTAGCCTGTCTACTAGTTATGGTAAGTTTTGACATATTTTGTTTTGATTATTTTCCTAGTTTGTGGATATAGTTTTTTTTTTTAAAGTGATGTTATCTTCAGGCTAAATCTATTTTGAATAGAAAGACATCTGATCTTATTGTTCCTTACATTTAGCTTGTTAGCTTGTCTCCTAGTTGTAATTAATTGAATAAAATTTATTTATTGTTTAGCGGGTCATACATCCGGATACCCCAGGTTGCTGCAGTGGGTGATAGGTGCAGGTGCAGCATCAGCATGGTCAGACTGTTCAGACAATCAATCAATTAAAAGATTTTAAGTCGCCTACGCAACTAGGGCTTTCGCGATTGGTTAAGTCTCGAAGGTCGAGATTTTCAATTGATCGGGACTGTAGGAATGGAGCCACTACAGTCCCTCTTTTATGTGCGAATGTTGCACTTTTTAATTCATGAACACGTCTGGCCGAGGAAAGGAGGCAAGGGTCCAGCGGGACACGAAACGCCACAGGAAAGCTGTACGTCCAGAAACGGCAGAGCGTGTAAGATCAAAGCAAGTCAAGTTGTACTGGTGGACAGAAATCTATTCCAATGATGTGTAAGCCACTCGTGTAATTTTCCTAATCCTTTGAGTTGTGTAATTTCATTACTAATTTTAATTAAAGTTGGAATTTTGTGTGCATGGTGTACTTTTGATTTTCCGAAATGCTGTCATTCAGCTGTGAGTCAGGCACCCTATACATGTTTGGGTCACGCTGTGTTTACTTTCGGTTTTCACTTTTGATGGTGGTATACAAAGGATCGAGTTAGGGTTGTGGGGATAGAGCTTTTATCAAAAGAGGTCTTCAATAGCCGAAGGAAGAACCTCATATAAATTGGCAATTTGAAAGTCGATGTCCGTTTTCTTCTTTACTCCTTCTTCATTCTGTGATACCCTCTTTATTTTTCTTCTTCGTGCTGTTGTATTGTTTTGTTGTTTTGCTAGAGTTTGCTGTTTTGTTTCGACTCGACTTCCATTGCCTTAGATCTTGATTTTGCGACCGGTCTTTTATCGCCACGATTCTTTGTTTAATAGCTATATTGAATTTGGAAGGTATATTGTGCCCCTTTTTGTTGTATAAATTAGTATGTTTGGTCTGAGTATCAGTGTTGGATTTACATGTTAATAATAGGGGATTGTGTTGTTGTTGTTTATTTAGTTCGTCCTTGTGTGTGTGTGTGTGTGGGGGGGGGGGCCTGATGACTGGGCTTAGGTCACCTTATAGTCTTAAGATGGTTGGGACCTAAGAATTGTTTGTGTTTATTTATATCTTACCACTCTTGTTGTCGTGTGTATCTGGGCCTGATGTCGGGGGTTTGCCACCTTTATAATATGTATACATAGTTATGGGAATATGTGTGTTGTTTTTTGCAGATCATGATGGTTAGTATTGTGTTAGCTGCATTCCTACATGCGGAGACACAAAACCCCACACACAACAACAACAACAACCATGGGCGTGCGATTCAACTAGCAGTCTTACCTTACTGCTTTAGCCCTTCTATTAATTATTATTATAATTACTTGTAGTTGTATTTATATGTTGCCATGTTTGTTAAATTGTTTGAGGTACCTTATTATGTTCATGTATGTGGTATCGATGATTTTGTTGCGTACCTTGTCCAAAAATTCAGCGTATGTTGTAGGGGAGTTAATTTTCTTTTGGTAATCTTGGAAACTGACTCGTTGATTATGGTATCTGGGACAGGTGTTGAATACGTGGTCCAGTGTTTCTGCAGCAGGGTAATGTGGACAGTTAGTAGTTTGGTTCAATTTCTTCCTGAGATGTTTCCCAAAGCTGTTTCGGAGTAAAGTTTTTCCTGTTTTGATCCTATTGATAATTCGGATGTCCACGATTTCCAGGATTTTAGGTGTATTGATTACCCTTGTGGCCTCTTTTTGCAGTTAGTATAAATGTCTGCCCTTGTTGATGTTGTCCCAGAGCAACTGCCGTTTCTTGTTCATTTTGCTTCTTATATGGCTATATATCTCATACACACTGTAGTTATGTGTTTCTGTTACATTGTTCAGGAGATCGTATTTCGCCCTTCGGTCAGCTTTATTGTTGCCAATCAGATTGATGTGAGAAGGTACCCATAGGAATTCGATGGTTTGTTGTTTATCTTCGATCTCTCTGATGGATAACATAGTGTCTTCTAGCATATTTGCTCTACTCTTTGACGTGCCAGTCTCTAAGGATTTGAGTACGCTTAGAGAGTCTGTTATAATGACGTACTGGCTGTGGTTTTGGGTCTTAATCCATTTGAGGGCTTCATTTATTGCCCAGAATTATGCTATGTAGATGGAGCAGCCATCCGGGATTCTTGCACCAAATTCAACTTTTTGTTGCGGCACCACTATTTCATAAGCAGTTATGTTTAGTTCTTTCGATTTAGATCCGTCTGTGTAGATTGGAAGAAATTGAGAGTAAGTTTCTTCGATGATTTTCTGGATTTCTGTTAATGATTTGTTTGGGTTTTGTAGTTTGGATCCTAAGTTCTGGGCATACAGGTTTATTTTGGGCGTGCAGTTTTTCCAAGGACTGGGATCTTTGATTTTGTAATGTTCTGCTTGAATTCTGGATAAATGAATTTCGTCACAGAGTGTATTTTCTTACCTGCTGGGTGGTTTAGAGCTCGTTTTTGCGTGAACGGAATGTTGCACTTGTTAATCATCATTTTGGCTGGGTTGGTTTCTTGATGTATTGAGTTTCTGGTATCATATCTCAGTATGTGCTCTTCTCGTCTGAGGTGCAGCGGTAGATCTCCCGTCAGTATTTGTAACTCCTCGAGTGAGATGCTAGGTAGAGTCCACATACATAGTTTAAGTGCTTTATATTGTATGATGTCCAGTTTCTTAAGAGGTCCTTGTTTGTCGAGGCATACACCTGGCATCCGTGGTCCAGTTTAGCCCTGATTAATGATTTGAAGAGCTTGAACATAGTTTGTTGGTCAGCTCCCCACGTTGTCCCTTTGATATTTTTTAGGAGGTTGATGTCTTGTTGGCATTTTTTGATTAGGGTTGTTATGTGCGTTTTCCAATTAAGTGTTTCGTTAAGTAGCATTCCAAAAAAGTATGTTTCTTTTACGAATGGGATTGGTGTATTTTGGATGTAGAGTTTTGGGTATGTAGTAGGTTTCCTGTTTGTTGGGGAGAAAAGCATTCCTACTGTTTTAGTATCATATATTTTGAATCCATAGTTGTCTGCCCATTTGCCGATGGCGTCTAGGCTTTGCTGTAGTTGCTTGATGTTGTTTTGGCTGTTGGGGTTGCCTGCCTTCCATATTCCACTATCGTCAGCAAACTGGGACAGTTCGACTAGTTTGTTGGTAATATTGTTGCAGAGTCGTTGAGGTTGAACAGTATTGGACTTATTACGCTTGCTTGGGGAGTTCCATTGTCCAGAGTGTAAGTCGCGGAGAGTGCATCGCCTACTCTGGTTTTGATTTGCCTCCCCATTAGGAAGTTTGAGATCCAACGGTGCATTCTTCCTGTTATGCCGAATTGATTGAGTTTGGAAATGAGGCCTTTAGTCCAGACCATATCAAGCGCTTTTTCGAGGTCTAGGAATACCGCAATTAAGTGCCTATCTTTTTTCAGTTTGGCATTGAAGGCAAGTTTAATGCTGGCTTCTAGTCGAATTAGCTGATCAATGATTGAGCGTTCGGTTCTAAATCCACTTTGATTTTCAGTAAGTAGGTGGTTTTGTTCCAGGTGGTGCCTTAGCCGGCTGTTGATTATTGTTTCCATGACTTTGCAGATGGTGTTATTCAAGGACATGGGTTTATATGATGTTACGCTTTTGGGGTCTTTTCCTGGTTTAGGTATGGATATGACTACTGCTTGTTTCCATAATGTGGGTATGTTTCCAGTGTGCCATATTAGGTTTATCATGTCAAGTATAATTCTTTGCATATTTCTACAGAGATGTTTATAGATGTCGTAGCCGATGTTTTCTTCACCTGGGGATGTGTTTTTTTTTTTTTTTTTGTTAAGTAGTGCTTTTCTCCATTCATCGAGGTTGAATGGGTCATTTAGTGGTGAGTCATTGTTGGTTTGGTCCGTAAATATGTGAGGGAATTCTGCTTCGATTGCCCGTCTTTGCTCCATACATTTTTGGGTATGATTGTTATTACTGCTGAAATTAGCAAAATGTCGTGCCAGGTGTTCTGCTTTGTTATGGTTGGAGTCGGTTCCTGATATTTTTGGTGATGTTGCCGGGACCTTCCTTTTCATGACTTTAACTTTTGCCCAGACTTCTTTAGAGTTGGTATGATGGCTGAGTGTGGAGCAGTATGCTCGCTATGAATTAGTTTTTGCTTCCTTTATTACTGTTCTTGTGTTGTTTTCTTTTTGCTTATATATTATAAAGTCCGAAGCTAGTTTTGTGAGTTTAAAACGGTTGAGGGCTTTCTTTTTTTCCTTGATGGCTATGCGGCAATTGTCTGTCCACCATGGAATATTATAGTTGGATTTCCCGCTAGTTTTAGGTATAATGTTTTGTGCCGCTTCATTGATAGCCTGGGTTATGTTGTGATAGTATTGATTTGCATCGTTACTTTGAAGTTCTTCTAGTTGTATCTTGCTCAAGGCTTGTTGGAAGAGGTCCCAGTTGGCTTGCTTTGTTTTCCATTTTTGTATGGTTACTTGTTGCGTTTTTGGACTTTGTTTGTATTTTGTTATACATAGCGGGAAGTGGTCACTGCCAGGTGAGCTTTGTTGTAGCACTTCCCAGTCCATGATAAGTGCAATGTTTGGTGTTGCGAGTGTTAAATTAATAGGTGTCAGTTTTCAGTGGATGGGGTATATTCTGGTGGGTGTGCCGGTATTTAATATTACAAGCTGATTCTCTCTGGCATATTTTTCGATGCTTTTCCCTCTTGTGTCTATATGGTCACCACCACATTCAGTGTGGTGTGCATTAAAGTCCCCACAAATTATGCTATTTATACCCTTACCTTTGAATAGCTCAGAGTAAGTTTGGGTGGGGTTTGTATTATTTCCTCCAGGGTCATATATATTATAAATATGTAAGTTTTTTTGTCACAACTTAATATTGATTGTTTGATATTCAGTTAGGTTTCCATTTAAATTAATGTTAGTGTCTATAATATCATTGTGAACATATATGGCAAGTCCTCCTTTTTAATCATTACTCCTATGCTTAAGAAACTTTGTGTCAAAACCATTTATTTTGGGGATAGTCTTACTTTATTCATTTAAGAGTGTTTCTTGTAAGCATAGGATTTTCGGTTTGCTGGTGGCTATGTTAATGGCTGATATTAGTTCTCCATGGTTTGGAATTAGGCCTCTGCAGTTCCATTGCCATATGATGAGTTTTTCTGCATACTCTTTGTCGTTATGTGTATCCATTGTTCACTGTTGTTATTTATTTGTTTAGTATGATTTTTAATAAGATACAGGGAAATTTGGATTTTTATTTGTCCTTGGGCAAGACTTTTTTCTAGTAGTTGTAGGAGTAAGAGGATGAAGTCTTGCTTTTTGATTTGATTGTGATGCGTGTTCTGTTGCATACCCTCCCGGAGGTCAGTGCAATATTGGGTTTTTAAGGCGGGATCGATATAGTCCTGTGTTGTGGTATTTACCTCTTTTCCTTCTTCTCCAGCACTAGGGGTGGTATTTTCCTTGTTTATGTGTTGACTACGTGCTGGTTCTTGTATCTTTTGTTTGGGTGTAGTGTCTGTTTTTTGTGTATTGTTTAATTTATGGGTGGCATTCCTCTTGGTTTGTGGGTGATTGAGGTCGACTGCGTAGCGCGTGATCCATGAGATGTAGCTGCTGTTGTTGGTGTAGGGTTCCCTTCGCTTGTGTGTGCCGCTGCTTGTATTGGGTTGTTGTTTTTGGTCAATTTTTTGCCTAGGTTATAGGAGATTTGCCTGTCTTCCATGATTTGTATGATTTGTATCTCCTGTGTTGTGTAGGGGCACTCCCTAGAGTATGGTGTGTTTTCCTCTGCAATTAACACATTTATACGAATTTGCCGCACATTTTTCTTTGTGCTTTCCTCCGCATTTATTGCATCTTGTGTGATATCGGCATCGGGAGGCGAAGTGCCCCCATCGTTGGCGATTATTGCAGTAACGAGGCTTGTTGATGTAATTTGTAGTGTTCTGGGCTTGCCATATGGACCGAGCCTGATACTTTTTGGGGGAGGTTCTGCAAATTCAAGCTGTACTGTAGAGGTTTCCACTCCTTGATGATTTCTTAGTTTCGTAATTCGTCTCTTTGGAATATGGTGGTATGTTAGATCATATTCTATTTCCTATGTTGTCTTCCATAGGTGGTGGCCTGTAAGATTTAAGATAGCTTTGAATCCACAGCTTGGGGTTTCTTTCCTTTCATTTTCATTGGTCTTGGTTGGTTTATTTGGGCCCCTGTCTTTCGCCTCTTCTCCACGATTGGGCGTTGTTCTTTTGTTAGTGTTGATAAACACCGTTGCTTTATGTCTGTTGATGGTGACAGGAATGCCCGCTATGTTTGTTATTTCCAGGTATTTAGCGACCTGCCGTGCAGAGTTACAACAGTTAATGTGCAAGAGTTACACCAGATAATTATGTAGTTGGTCTCTGGTCGAATAATTTGGAAGGTGCTGCTGTAGTGTTGTGTTAATGTTACTGCTAAACTCTTACTACTTATTAATATAAACCTTTCATTGGTGCTACTGATATATGTTGTTAGCTTTGGTGGGTGATAGTGGTTTAGATTTTTACTTAGGATTCTCCATATGTTGTGTTGTTATTTCCCTTTGATCTTAGGTGGCTGGAGTTGTTGTTATTCTTGTTTCTTGTACCCATGTTGGTTTTATTGTTGTCCTATTGTTTTTTTGACCGGCTGTTGTTTCTCATCTGTTTGCCGTGTGTTGGTTGTGATTGTTTTTTTATATGTTGAGTTCCTTTGATTGTTTCCCCGCCCCCCCCCCCCCCTTCGCTCTGATGCTTGTTCTTCGTATTCTGGTATATCATAGTGGGTGTGTTTTGTGTTTTGTTGTTTCTTGTAGTTCTTGGTTTGCTTCCGGGAGCGCTTTTTCTATTTCCGCCATTTCCCTGGCCGTTATGTGCTCCGATGGACCCGCTTGCTGACTGTTATGTATGGTTTATTTTGGGGTAGTGGACAGGCGTGAGGTTTTGTGTGTTGTGCTAGTGATTGTTGTTGTTGTTGCTGTGGATGATGTAATATTGTTGACAGTTTTTTGTCCAAGTACTACCATTATATCTTGAGTATCTTGATGGTGTAGAGTGCTAGGTGTTGTTTGTGTAGGCGTTGTTGATGGTGTTGTTGTTGTTAGCTTGTTGTCTCTCATCCTCTGATTGTTGCTCGCCGTTGTTTCTGGTCCATCTTGGGTCTCCTGGTGTTGGTGTGTATTGTATGTTGTGGTTGTTGTTGTATTTGTATCAGTTGCTGTTGTCTTGTTGTCAACCTTAACATCCTTTGCAAGAGCAGCTGGTGGCATTGTTTCCATTTTTTTTGTCGGTCCCCTTTTCATTGGTGGTTTTGTCCTTTTGGGTCTCTTGTTTTTGTTGTGAGATGTAAGTTGTTTGGTTGGAAGTAGTTGTTGTGGTTATCGGTGGTGTCACTGTCGCTACTATGATGTCAGTAGGTATTGTTGGTAACTCTGCTGTTACTCTGTTGTTAGTCTTTCTGTTTTCAGTTGTGTTGTCTTCCGGGGTCTCCTGGTGTTGTTGTGGGGTTTAATTTGTGTATTCGTTAGGTGGTGTTATTGGGACTGTAACGGTTGTTGTTTCATCATTGCTGGTTTTGTCTTCCACTATGGGTGTTGTTGGAGTTGTTATCGTTAACCTTTGTCTTTTTCTTTGTTTTCAGTTGTTCTGTTGTTTGCTGTAGTTAGGTTGTCGTGATGAGGGTCTTTTTTTTTTTGTTTCAGTTTCAGTTCTTTGATCTACTTGCAGTTGTATGGTAATCGTTTTTTGGTGGTTTTAGTTTTATGGCATCATCAAGGTTTGTTATTTCGGTATTTGTCTTTTGTGTGGAGGCTCTAGTGGTTCTGGTGGAGTGCTTTTGGACTTCTAATTTCCTTTGCGTTACTTCCTTTGATGTAGGAGACGTTAGAAAGTTTCCTTTAACAAGTTCCCTGGGGGGTTCCTTCCGTATTGTACTTGTTTCTTCTTTTGTGTCGTTATTCTTTTGCTGGTTAATTTTTCCATTTTTTTGTTAGTATGCTCTGCTTAGCAGTTTCCAATCTCGTTTTGTTGAGTAGGGCAATTTTATTTCTGGTGCCCTGTGACATGGCTATATAATGTGCCTGTCTTGATTTGATGTTATGGTTTGATGATGTTATAATGATATATAATATTTGGTAAATAAGGCTAGAGAATAAACTTTAGTAAAGGTTGTAGTTAGATTTGTTAAATCAGGGCTGTGGTGTGTTGTGTGATGTAACTGGGTCCGTTAAGTAATGATGTAACTTTACTTTGGTGTTTTGCCAGTTCTTTGTTTTTATTGCAACTGTAAGTCAATTGTCATGAACAGCCTTAAGTGAAAAATCTGTATCAACACTGGCTTGTTGCTTTTCAGGATTTCACCCAGGTATTGCTAGTATATGTTGCCTAGCACCTGTTTAAGGTCTGCTCTAGTGCGTTTTGTGTAATGTCGTAATTAGTGAAGGAGTCCTAGAATGACGGTCTTTAAGTCTGATTGTGTCTAGGATGTAAAATGACTGGGAGTTGAATTCCTTGTTAGGTTTCCTAGTGTTGTGGATTTAGTTATAAAAGCTCAATTCTGATTGGTGGTTGAATACTTCGGTCGATTTTGTATGTTCCTAATTTGTTTATGTAAGGCCGAATCTGATTAAGAGTTGAAATTCCTGGTTGGCTTTGTAATTTTCCTTGTTAGTTATATAAGGCCAAATCTGATTGGGAGATGAATTCTTTGGTCTGTTGTCTAAGAAAGTGAATAAGTTATGGAAGGCTAAATCTGATTGGGAGATGAATTCTTAGGTCTGTTTTCTAAATGAGTGAGTTCAGTTTTGTAAAATTAATTCTGATTGGGAGTTGGTTATTTTGGGAGAATTTTGAGTTCGTGTTATACAGTTAGAGAATGTCAAATCGGATTGGTAGCTGATTATTAGCATTTTATTGTTTAATTAATTATTTATACTAGATCTAGCTGGGTGGCTTGATTTTGGGGTTTTACTTAAATGTTTTAATTTTATTCGCTGATAAGCGAATTTTAATGTGAAGCTTTTAATAGCCTACAACATCAATATTAGTATTTTAGCGTGTTTTAAACATAGGTGTTTAGAGGTTTATCTTTAATACTAATGCGGGTTGTAATTTGATATATAGAGATTATCTTTAAATTGGTAGTTTTGTCAGGTTTTTATTTTGGTGTCGTTGTCAGGAACAGCTTTTGGTGAAAAGCCTTTTAACAACATAGGTTTGTTGTTATTTTTAAGGATTTCACCCAGGTATTGGCTAGTCTGTTTTACCTAGCACCTGTTTTACGGCCGCTCCCTTCAGTGACGTCATGTTATAGCTGTCTAAGTTGCCTTAATATGTTTAATTCTACCGTATAATATATATTTATGCAGGGCAGTTATTTTATGATGATTGTATTCATATTAATAGAGTTTTGTAGTTAGTATTGTTATAGCTAGTTCTTTTGTTAGCGTAGGTTATAAGGATGTTAGTCTGGGTTAATATTAAAATGTAGTTAAATTAGAATAAAGGGGCACAATATAAATTTCCCGTAGGTTTAAACCTGAAATAATGGTGGCTTATACTTCTTACCTTGTTAGTGAATTAACTCAAGACTAAGTGTAATATAATTACGACCAGTCGCACTGCTGCCAATCAATCAATCATTTAAAGGAGTCGCCTACGCAACTAGTGCTTTCGCGACTGGTTAAGTCTCGAAGGTAGAGATTTTCAATTGATCGAGACTGTAGGAATGGAACCACTACAGTCCCGCTTTTATGTGCGAATGTCGCACTTTTTAATTTATGAACATGTCCGGCCGAGGAAAGGAGACAAGGGGCCCGCGGGTCCAGATGTACTAGTGGACAGAAATCTATTCCAATGGTGTGTAAGCCACTCGTGTAATTTTCGTAATCCTTTGAGCTGTGTAATTTCATTACTATTTTTAATTAGAGTTGGAATTTTGTGTACATGGTGTACTTCTGATTTTCCGAAATGCTGTCATTCAGCTGGGAGTCAAGCACCCTATACATGTTTGGGTCACGCTGTGTTTACTTTCGGTTTTCACTTTTGATGGTGGTATACAAAGGATCGAGTTAGGGTTGTGGGGATAGAGCTTGTATTGAAAGAGGTCTTCAATAGCCGAAGGAAGAACCTCATATAAATTGGCAATTTGAAAGTCGATGTCCGTTTTCTTCTTTACTCCTTCTTCATTTTGTGATACCCTCTTTCTTTCTTCTTTGTGCTGTTGTAGTGTTTTGCTGTTTTGCTAGAGTTTGCTGTTTTGTTCGACTCGACTTCCATTGCCTTAGATCTTGATTTTGCGGCTGGTCTTTTATCGCCACGATTCTTTGTTTAATAGCTATATTGAATTTAGAAGGTATATTGTGCCCCTTTTGTTGTATAAATTAGTATGTTTGGTCTGAGTATCAGTGTTGGATTTACATGTCGTGTTAATAATTGGGGCCTGTGTTGTTGTTGTTGTTTATTTAGTTCTGCAGTGTGTGTGTGCTTTTGTGTGTGTGTGTGTGTGTGTCCTTTTGACTTGGCTTAGGTTACCTTGCTACCGCAGGCCTGCCTTTGTTCTTTTCTCAGCTAGGCTCCCTGCTGCCCGCTTTCCTTTGTTCTTGTTCCTGGTCGATTTTTAATTTCTAGATTCTGTATCCTATGCTGGCTATTCTTGAATTTTGGTGTTTTCTTGCTCTCATTTAGTGGTGGAAGTACAAATCTTTGTTAATTATCGGTTCCAGACAGGCTTTTTTTTAATGCTGCCTCTCCGTATCTGTATGGCTCTCCCTACGGTGTCTTGAGTGAGAATGCCCTAGCGCGGACGTGATAGAAAACATTCATGCGATTTTTTTTGTTGTGTCTGAATACTATAGAGCTGATTTAGAGAGAGAGAGAGAGAGAGAGAGAGAGAGAAGTAAAAGAGCATGTATAATTATAAAAATTTAAAACAAACGACATACACATTTTTCAAAACACAACATTATTTTTTATTCAAACAACTAACAACCAACAATTAACCATAAAACATTTTCTTCTTCAAACAAACAAACCAATTTTTCAAAGAAACAAACTATTTTTGGCAAGGTTGACAACGTTGTGAATTGAAGTGAGATTTCCACTGATGGAAGTCGTTGGGCCATTGATGTACTCTACGTTTCCTAGCTAACGACAAGAGATAGCCATAATGGTCACAAAACAATTGATCTACGTTTTCATCGCTTCTAGAAGAGTGACGATCAAAATAAGTCACTAAATGTTTTAAAGAATATCCAAGATTGCATTGATGAAGAAAATACACACAATATTGTCCACACACTATGGAATCTGTGTCTTGTAATTTCACATTATTGAATCGTGTCGTCTGGGCATTTCTTCTCATAAAGTCAATGATGTCGTCTTCTAAAAGTGGCAATCCATATGAATCAAAATACTTCACACAAACCTCTTTAGGGAAGTAGACGGCTACACAGTGGATTCCTGGGAGATGTATTTCGTCCGTGTTGATGACATAAGCTTGATGGTCTTGAGGTTTGCGATGAGGCAGTTCATCTATAGCATACACGACTGGATTCCAAGAAGCAGTATACGAACTGTTGTTCAAAAAGTAATAAAGTTCACAGATATACAATTTTTGAGTTTTGTTTCTTGTTTTTTTTTTTCTTCTCTACAGCTAATGATAAGTCATCAATTCAATCATGGCTCTTTGCTTGAAAATCTGACAAGTAACTGTTTCTTCGCTTCGTCTCCGCACTCTGGGCCAAGAGAGCTTCATTGTGATAGATCTCTAGAGCCATCAGTGGAGGAGAGGAATGATCGCGCAAGGTTTTATACCACTAACGCAACACGGCTTCTTCCGAGATGAGACTCCAAGCGCGTCCAGATACTCGTCCAATTTTTTGTCTTGACTCATTATCAGACATTTGTCGTGTTGAATTTTACTGGGATGATTCTTTTGAAATCCATAGCAATCTTTCGTGATCAATTCCGTAATTTTTTCTGCCAGGTGTTTGGTAAAACAGGAGACTAAATGTTGTTCTTGTTCTGGCCATCTGGACTTCATCACTACGTCCTCTTCGTCTTTGTCTTGGGGTTCGGCTTCCACGGTATCCTCTCATTCTGTTTCCATAGATTCTCCACCATTCAAAGAGGGACAAGTGTCTTCCATAATTTTGCATAATCTAGAATGACTTCTCTCGAACTGTTGATTTCTATCGTATTGTTGAATTCGGCATACAAGATGGCGTTCACCGCGTTGTTTACGTGTATTGGTTTTGCAAACTGTTCCACACGAATTTGGCCGGATTTTATTGGGTGCAAATGTTCCTCGTCGTCCTTGGTCTGGACTGAAATCAAAGACCCACAAAGTGTAACCTTCTGTATAATCCTCATACATAATGCCATGACTGGTGTTGGTTCCTAACTGTCCCTTGGCTTCGTACAGGGATAAGTAAGATCTCAAGCAATTCTTCTTCTCGTCACTAAAGTCAGATTCTAACCTGGTACACAAGGTTTTGCCATCTAAATTGACTTTGATCTTGGACGCGTTGTAGTGCTGAAACTCAGAATGGATTGTCCTCGAAGGCTCCATTGAAGGTTGTATTTTTGACGATGCCAACGATCAAACGTTTGGGTAACTGTCCTTGGAACAGATGATCTTCAATCATCAATTGATGTCCAGTGGGTCTGGTACAAGTTTTCACTTCCACGTGCTGTATCGGATACTTGGCGGTAATTCTGTTCAAAGTGTGACTGATGTCGTTTCCCACTTTAGGTAACACTTCCACATGTCGTACATAGAGTCTGGCTTCTTGAATGACTGTTTTGCAATAGGCAGACTCAGCTATCAAATGGAAAGCGGCACTGCTACGATTCAGTCTCAGGCGAACATCCACTCCGTTCAGCAAATACTTATCTTGCAACCACATGTCTAAATGCAAACGATCCATCAGTTCTAAATTTTTTTTGGTCTTTTGCTTTTGTTTCGTTGACTGTTGAATCCCACATTGTGGTTTTGTTCTTTATCTGTAATCAAATCGGTATAGTTGAATTTGAATGCTGTGTCAAGGTTCCATACCACACATGCATTCATATGAGTGCTCTTTGCTTCTTTTCCATGCGTCAAGAGATTTTTCAGGTACGCTCGGTAAAGGTACGTTCCATGCTGATACTGACCAGTTTGTTATTCAAGTACAAATCCACTCCACTGAACAAGAAATGCATGAAATTGTTGACGGATGATACTTTATTTTGGTCCTTTATGTCGGGACCGTCCGTCAACCTATCTCTTTCACATTCCTGCACAAGTAACTGCTGTTCAGGCTGTCCTTTGATTTCAAACTCGATGGGACCTAATCATGAGTCTTTGACAGAGGAGACGGGATGAAATCAGACCCATTGGGATTCTTACATGGTCATCATGCTGTGTGGCATGTCACACAGATCAAGTTCAGTCTTGAAACAGGAGCAAGAATCTCGGTGCATCATTTTCTTTCTTTCTTTTTTCTCTCTGTTTTTTAACAATCATAAACGTCTAAGTCTCGGACGGTTCTTCTCGTCTTGGTCTTTCTAGCTCTAGAGGTGTGAAGTCCTCTAGAAGGGTGTCTTCATCTTCTCTTTCTGCCTTGTCCTTGCTGTTGCGTCAAGGAAGCAGGAATGCCAGACTCGGCAGTGTTCAGGAGATTTATAGGAGTATTTCGTCAGCCCAAAATGTATTTGCCATTTTAGAGCAAGACGCAAAGACATTTTTGCCTGCACTCAAGAAAGCTTCTTTGGGGTTTCGATTGTCGATGATGACATTTTGGAGAAATTCCTCGTTGTGCGTCAATCCGGCATCTTTCAAAGCGTGAAATCCTCGTGTCACCATTGGTTTCAAAACCGGGGCTACCAAACGAAAGGCCAATTTCAGTATATTTCCTAAATCATGTTATCTCTGTCGAGGGACGCCTCGATACACTGGACACATGACTTACAACTCGTTAGAGAATCGTTTTGAAAATGGAGTTTCATCGTAATTTTCCCTTTGGAGAATGGATTATTCTGTCCCAGATCTCCTTTTATAGCAATGTTGACAGTGTCAAAATACGACTTACTGACGAGTAAATGATACGGATGTACAAATTCGCGGTGAACATGATAGGTGTTTCCACCTTCCAGGTCATTGGTCGTTGTTGAATCCACATTGAAAGGATTGACACATATTAACGGTATGGAGGTGTGTCGCACGAGTTTGTACTCCACCACATCAGAATTCACAAAGGTCAAATTGAGTCCTTGGTTCAGTTCTACAGGGGATCCAAAAGCCCTGTAAAAGTCCATATTACTGTTGATCTTAAGAGTCAAATTATGAGCTACCATCGGTGGATGTCCACTAAAAATTTCAAACAAACTAGCATTAAACATGATGGACAACGTTTCGGTATCCTGCAATTTCATCAGTAGGCGACGAGCTACATTATGGTAATCAATCTTAACACTTTTTTTTATTCTGTTCAGGGCTTGCCAAACACTGCCTTGAACCGGTCAGCAATTGTGACCAGCAAATGTTCACCGCTAAATATATAGCCTGCGGACAGTTTTCAACGTGTAGATGCTGAATGATCAATTGCCTGCTGATTTTGTGTTAGCTGAAACCCCGGTTTTGTTAATTTTTTTCTTGCAATTGAAAGTTCAGGATTTCGAACCGGAAAGTGTTTTGAGTTTCAGTTATGTTTTTGATTTGTGGAGGGTAAATCATTTCCACCTAAGTCACTTCCCAATGGGTTTCGTGTCTATTTGGATGGCCTGAAGTAATATGGCCTTGTAACAACACAAAGTATTGTTGGGAAATACCTCCATAGAACTGTCACTGGGTAACGCTAAATAAAATTGGTTGTTATTGTTCTGCTGCTCTCCGATGGGTCACTCGAAGTCAGAGCAGTGTCTAAGAGAGGATTGCTGTTGTGGCTATTGTTGGAATGGTGACTAGCGTTGGAAACAAGACTCCCGTTTGAGGAGTTTTTCAGGGAAGGATTGGGGAAAAGGTAACGGATGCAACTGCTCAGTAAAATGGTCCACAATTGTTTATCTCCTTGTTGCAAACTCATATTGGCAATGGCCGCACTGATGACACAATATATCACAACGATTTGGCCGAAAAAGATGATTTGCGTGTTAGGTACAAGTTCTCCACACCACACCCACAAGGATTTCCTTTGAAGGTCTTGAAGAGAAGAACTCTCTGAAGGAATGGTCACTGTGGTGGTTGCGGTTGAGGCTGTGTTGAATGGCAAGAATCACAACTGGGAGGATATCCTTTCCAACGCACTTTGACTTCTTTGACACGGCGTTTTCCACTTTACGGATCCTTGTATTGAGCATACTTTCGATGTCGTACACTTCGTCTTCTTGTTCTTGGTCAACCGTTGTAACTCAGGCAAGTAAAACGTTCCTTTTAACACCTCTCCGTTTATGTCTTCAAATTAATAGATGGCAGGATGACGGCCACGCACTCGTTCAGTGACACAAAACAATTCAGAGGTCCAGTTGGGTAAGTAACATTTGTGAAAAGTGCGTTTTGTTTTGCCAATGCGCACGCAATCTCCTGCTTCCAGTACTCCACATTTCTTGGGGACAGCCACCGTCGGAGTCGTACCAAACAGGCGCTCAAAAACAGTCACTTAGTTGTCGGGAATCACTTCTTGGGGGTCACATTCGATGCTCCAATGGTAAGATTGGTTGTACGCCTGAACATGGCGTGGTAAGACGTCGATGTACTTGAGAGAGTGTTGATGCGTAAAATATTTCTATATGCGTTCGTTCAAGGTGCTTTGAAAACGTTAAACAATGCTAGCTTTGGTTTCAAGATTCTCGGTGGTGAAAAAATGAATGTCTCATTTCTTTATTTTTGTGTGGAAAGCTTGGTTCAGAAATTCGGTGCCTTAGTCGGTTTGCCATCGAAGAGAGTGACGACCACTTTGATTTAACACAAGTTTGAGGGCTCGCACTAACTCACTGCTCGATTTGGAAGTCAATGGTACGATCCAGGCAAATTTGGAAAAGACGTGGATGACATAAAACAAATATTTGTAGCGAAGATTGTAGGTGGCCAAATGAGAGACATCGGCTTAATCAGGTTGCCATTGATTATCGATGCCCTTCAGTCGGATGCGACTTCTGGAAACTTTTCGTCGCATGGGTTTGTGTAAAGTGTACGTGGCTTGTTCTTGTAACCATTGTAGCACATGAGGTAAACAGAGACTTTTCAGACGGGTTTGGCAGCACGATACAATTTCTGAACTCTTCCGTAACAGGATGGGATGTATCGTAGTTGATGCATGCTAACACCTTCTCCATTTTTTAATAAGTCACCAACTCTTCTCTAATGCTACTTTGGATGGGGAAAAATGATGCTTTACGGTTTCACGTGTGCAATGTGCCACGGGAGTAGAAGTCAAGGGTAGTGGTGGCAGTGATTGTGTAGGCAATGGGATGGTTTGTTTCTTCCTTTCTTTTTCCATTCTGATTTTCCTTCTTGCTTTTTGACCTCCGTCGAAGGAGGAGAGGATATCCTTTTAACCCAAACTTTAAGTTTTTCTCGTTGGAGATTTGGGGAAGGGGTCAAGAAGGACGCTGAAATCTTACTAGGAATGGAAGCTCCTGAGGGTGTTTGAAAAACTTCTCGTACCTTTCTTTCTCAGGCATTCGTGGCACTGTGTCTGTCTTAACCGGTGCGGGTGGTGGTGGCGGTGGTGGTGGTGGTGGCGATGAACTTTTCCTTCAGGGTCTTACAATCTTTCAGAGTTGGCATGGCAGTTCGTCTAAAGGTCTCCCGTGAAAGAGTTGCAGTCGTTGCAACAGTTAACCGTGTCTTTGCGATTGTTCTGTTTCGGACAAATCGTAGCGATTCATCAACGATTGCAATTCGTGTTGTATCTGGGACACCTCGGTTAAATGAGGATTGGGAGGTAAATGCTTGGTCCGTTGTTCTTGCCAACGATGGTATTCCATCCATCGTTTGTAAGGCACTAGAGCCAGTTTTCGTCCTTCCATCGGATTTCAATGGCAACATCTGAGATCTTTTGACTTTAGAGGTCCATTTTATCCTCTTGGTCCTTTTACATCTTGCTTCCATGAGTCCTCCTAGCATTGTTCCCAATACTCCTTTAAGCAAGAGTCTTAACAACATAGGCATAATTCCTCCGCGTTGTACCAACATCTTCTACTTTCGACGGATGGGTATTTTCTTTTGGACCATTTGGCGAAGAACGTGTCGATGCTTGGCTAAGCATTCTTTCTGATGTGGGTACAAAGGTAGCTTTGACGTGGAATTTCAATGATACCTTGCAGTAATTGACGTGCTGTCAACGTAAACCATCGTAAGACTTCTTTGAAACTGGCTTCTATTACATGAGCACGTATTTGTGTATTTTTCGCGACTGATGTCGTACAAGGCACGAATCTATTTAACGGGAAGATGAGACGCTGTCTGAGACAGATCCAAAGTGTCCGAGGTGTTTATAGATTTTTGTTATTGTTGTTGTTAAGTCGACGAAGGGGACGTTTACACTACGGGCCCTCCGTCTTGGAACCAGTGGTGAAACAAATGGGTACGAAATCGCAAATAATCAGGTGTAGGAAGTTTTAAAACCACGATTAAATAGGCGTGTGTGGTTTGAGTGCCATCGTCGTGCGTATCAGTCCGCCAAGGCATTCCTAAATGTTTGGCTAACACTTGCACTTGCGTTTTATCTCTAGGGTTTTTAAACAAGACCACTTAATGAGCATTGAGACTGATGGTGCGATGGGCTTTACTTTGTTGAAACAAATACTGGGTGATGTCAATGACACTGGCATTACGATGATGTCCTTTGCACGTAAACCACAGTTTAGTTTCTTCTTCGTCTTCTCCTAACATGTCGCCGAATATGGACAGATGGGTTTTACTGGGGTTAGACACGATCCCGTCGTCACTGCCAGGAATGCCTTCCACAAACACGATGGAATCGCCTTGACTCTTTCGCAAGAGACTGTACGCAGATTTGCACTCTTTGTAACACCACACTATCTGCTGAGTTGGACGATCGATCAAATTATGTTTATGTTCGGTCAAACGTTTGCCAGGTTCGGTTTTTAACTGAACCGCTAGTTCCGGCAATTAACATGTTAAAGGGATGGCAAAGATACAAGGGCTCCCAACTAGCACGATCTAAATGTTCGTCGATGACTTTGAAAGTGGAAGAAGAGGGAACAGAGATACCAAAGGTAGCCATAGTGCAGGGAATGTCACTTTTGGCACGAAGACAAAGAAGATAAGACTTTTTATACTTTTTAGGACACTTTTATTTCGACACATGTTTAAAATGGAACAACACGAAAGACAAAAATACATAAAAGCCAAATGGTTAAGTACAGCGATACAATCCACATAAAAACTATCAAAGTGGAATAAAAACAAGTCAATGTACATGTTTTTTTGTAACAGAGGTGTCCTAGGGACAGTGTGTAATGTTCTTACAGTCTCTTAGTGTCCTCCCATAATCAGTCTTCGTTCGTTTACTTTGTAAAAAAGCTAAGTTTAAAAATGGAGAAATCATTCTGAGTTTGCGTTGCACTTGTATTTTGACCAACTTTCGGTAAATGCGTTCGCTCAGTTTCACAGACAAACCATAAATGTTCCGTTGTAAAGTATCCATCCAGAGATTACTGAGCTCGTCCCACTAAAGGTAGGTAGTGACAATCCGGAGACCATCGAGCATGTTCAAGGTAAGCCGAATCTTTCTGCTCACACTCGTTCAGTGACACACCGCAACTTAAGCGCCTGACTTTATCCCCTTTGCCCAAGTAGATAAATCCGGCTCTGGCTAATTCTTTGGAGGTAGGTATTCCGAGATATTTAAGCCATTTTTCTTGGAACAGTTGAAATAGACTTTCAAAGTCGCAGTATTCAAGCAAACGCACGGGGAAAGAATATTCGTCTTTCACAGGCTCATTTCGATGAGGATACGGTGAAATCCGCAGAAATTTACTTACGGTTGGATTACATCCTAAGGTGATAGCTGCATGGTTTCACGTGGAGGATGACATTGACAATGAAAGCCAGTAAATTGATAAGGTGTTCTGTAAAGAGTGGAATCGCTTTTGCATTCGTCAGGCTTGACACGCACATCATCACTTTCCATGGTAGGATTGGTAGTAGTAGTAGCTGTAGCAAGATTCCCATGATGTGGTACTGAATCTCTAAGGTCACAGCGTACAGTATCCCTTCACTTGAAAATCCCCAAACTTGAATGATGTGTGTTTAATAGTATTCATCTATCTCGATTGACGTTGGTAGTTACAATGAAGTATCGCTCTTGGACGTTTTCCCCTTTATATGCTGACCAATAACGGCGTGTCCGTACGGCAAAATGAAGTGGTTGGGAAGCCCTACTTGCATCTGGTTCACGATCGGATACACTTTTTCTAAAGGTCGACGAACAATTTGGTGTGTGGGTAAACGTAAAATCTTGTGCGGTTCTTAGGTGGTCAATTTAAGGTTTTCATCCTGTCCAGACTACAAGGCTTCTATCAGTACGCCAAAGTTAACCACTCGAGAGTCAATCCTTTCACTTTACACTTGGTGTGCACTTCTCCTTGTGGGTCTCGGTATTCGTAGCCATACATTTTACGACTGCCACTAGCAAAACTTAGAATCTTGTCGTCGGGGTGTTCGACCGTCAGGATCCTAAGCAGTCTCCTTCAATCTTAGAGTAACAGTGATCCAGGCGATCGATGCAGATGCAACTGTCCATTTCAAAGTACAAGACGCGATCTCCTAACAGTTCAAAAACTTCGTACAATTTTAAGAGAGATTGGGCTGCCACGTAAACCGCAATGATGACATTTCCAAATTCGTCGGCTTCTACAAAGTCCAGTTCTTCTTCGTAATTGAGTAAGATCAAGTCCTCACGAATGACGTCCACATGTTCATGTATTTAGTTTTGTTGTGAATCATCTTGAAGTGGCGAGAAGGTTCTGTCAAATACTTTGTCTTGATGAAACACGGTGGTTGTGTCATTTTGCCCCAAAGCAATTCAACATCACTTTGGCAAACGATTTGGATTCGTCAGTGTAAAGTTTCACCGAATTAGGACATTTGGCCATAATTTCCGTTGTTGTAACTGTTTTTAACTTTAGCTCTTGATCCGTTATGTTACCAAATTTCGTGATTTACGTGTTGATTGATGGTTTTTGTGTTAATCCAGGGGGTTGGGTTGAGGTGTTCAGTTATTTCGGCCTGGAAATTATGTATTGTGAGTTGTCCAATTAGTTGGTGTATTAGCTTTCCTGCTGAGATTTTTGGAATTATTTTGCTACTGAATGTTCTATTGCATTTATCAATGGCTATTCGGGTGGGATGTGTATTTAGGTGGGTTGTCATTAGTGCCGAATATCTTATGATTAGCTCATGTGTACTTAGATGCAATGGTAGTTCTCCAGTTATAATTTGGAGCTCAGCTAATGATACAGACAGTACATTGCCTGTACAGCTAATTATACAGACAGTACAGTGCCTGTACAGAAAACTAGTGCTTTCTGTTGGATCGTGTCTAGTTTTTTTGAGGCGTTGTTGTGGAACCAAGTTGTATATCTGGCTTCCGTAATACAATTTTGATCTTATTAGTGCCCTATATAATGTTTCCTGGTTGGATCCCCAGATGGTCCCGTTAAGGTTTTTCATTAAGTTTAGATCTTTATTGCAGCTATTTGTTAAATTGATTGCGTTGTCCCCAGTTACGGTTTTCATCATGATACATATCCAGGAATCGTGTTACTTTGACAAATTTGATATGGGCTTTTTGGGGGTTGGTAAGTTAAAGCGTGTGGGGCTGAGTAAGCTCCCTTGCAGTTATCATTTTCTAAGGAGCATATTTCCGAGCAAGTGTCCCCCAACTCTAGTTACACTGGTCAACAGTGAAATCATTACTGACTTGAAAAGGCCCTAATCTGTAGTATTTTGGTGTGCCGAACACGAATATAACCGTGAAAAATTTGTATTGGCTCTCGTTTTGAAGATATTCATATACCTCATTTTCTATGTTTCACTGTGTAAATTTCTCCAGTAGGACTGCAGCAACATCCGGAATAATGATGTAACATTGCATAATACCATCATGCTCACATCATCCACAGTTGATTGCATCATTTTCTGATGCAATGCAATACTAATGCCATGCGGCTGCTGAAGTAAGTTGACGTCAGCAGTGTACTATACATGTGTAGGCCTATTATACTAATGCCAGGCGGCTGCTGAAGCTGACGTAAGCAGTGTACTATATAAAGCCCAATCAGATAGGTTCAGCATTTAAAATATTTTAGACGTTGTGCGAGACAGTTCAAGCTACTGTTACATAAAACTTATTATTTTATCCATTTACGTACAATAAAGAACAGTAATGCCTCGAAAGTGTGTTAATACCGCGGACAATTTTTGCTATATTTGTGGGGAAGTGACATTTGCCAACCAGAAGAAAAGTATCAATTCTCAAGTGAAGAAGGCATATCATCTTTACTTCGGATGCAAGGTTGGTGACCAAGACAAGCCTTGGGCTCCGCATATATGCTGTGCTACATGTACAACACAGCTTTCACAGTGGTTGAATTGCAAAAGGTCATCAATGCCGTTTGCAGTCCCAATGGTGTGGAGAGAGCCAAGCAACCACCTAAATGACTGTTACTTCTGCTTGGTTCCTCCTCTTTCCGGCGGAATAACGAAGCGAAAGAAGTCGAGAATAGTCTACCCAAACATTCCGTCTGCATTGAGACCAGTTCCACATGGTGAGGGACTTCCTATTCCAGAACCTCCAGCAGAATATTCTCTTGATTCATCTGACGAAGACAAAGGTGAGTCGACCTGTTCTTCTCCTGGTCCATCAGCATGCAGTGATCCAGATTTTCACTGTGGTGTATCATCAACCCCACACAGAATAACACAGGAAGAACTAAATGACCTGATTCGTGATTTGGACTTATCAAAGAACAAGGCAGAATTGCTAGGATCAAGACTCCAACAATGGAATCTTCTAGAAGAAGATGTCACAATTACTGCATATCGAAAGCGCCACCAGCAATTGGAGCCTTTCTTCAGAAAGGAAAGTAATCTGATATTCTGTTCCGATATTGAGGGCCTCATGAATGCTTTAAAAATCACTCATGACCCACAAGAATGGAGACTATTTGTGGACTCTTCGAAACTGAGTCTCAAGGCTGTGCTTTTGCACAATGGAAACATTCTTCCATCTATTCCAGTAGCGTATGCTGTCCACATGAAAGAGACATACGATAACTTAAGGCAGCTACTGAATTCCATTGAGTATAACAAGTACAGCTGGCACCTCTGTGGTGATTTGAAGGTAGTTGCCCTTTTAATGGGACTGCAGCAAGGATATACAAAATACATGTGTTTCTTATGCGAGTGGGATAGCCGAGCAAGGGAAATGCACTACATGAGGAAGGAATGGACTCACAGGCAGAATGTAGCCATTGGAGAGAAGAATATCCAACACCCAGCTCTGGTTGAGGCTCAGAAAATCTTGCTACCACCCCTTCACATCAAACTAGGTTTGATGAAGAACTTCGTGAAAGCCATTGACCGGACTTTGCCAGCATTCCGATACCTGCATGAAAAATTCCCTCGACTCAGCGAAGCAAAGATTAAAGAGGGAGTTTTTGTGGGTCCTCAGATTCGAGAGCTTTTCAAAGATGACCGGTTCAACAACTTGCTGGAAGGTGACGCGAAACAAGCATGGAATGCTTTTCGCCTAGTTTCTACAAACTTCCTCGGAAATGTTAGGGCAGAAAACTATAAGGAACTAGTAGAAGACATGTTGATGAAGTATAAGAAACTTGGCTGCAATATGTCTCTAAAGATTCACTTCCTTCATTCCCATTTGGATTTCTTTCCTAGCAACTGTGGTATTGTTAGTGATGAACACGGCGAACGTTTTCATCAAGATATCGCAACAATGGAACAAAGATACCAGGGAAAATGGTCCACTACAATGCTGGCTGACTACTGCTGGACACTCCTCAGAGATGCTCCCGAACAGCTGTACAAGAGACAGGCGAAGAAATCTAAGATGTAGTCAATGACTTGATTTTTTATAGGTAGGCTATTACAGTTGACCTTTTACTATTGGAATGCATTTCGTTATGTAAACATTAATTTCTTGCAGATTACAAAAAAACTAGAGCCAATTTTGCAATTTGACTGTCATATTCGTGTTCAGCACATAAAAATTGATAAGAATTGACTAATTTTATTTCAGTAACATGACTTTTGTAAAAATTTGTTGTCCAGTGTTATCATTATGTGGCTATTTAGCCCTTTGTCCAAACGTGGTCGAAAGCTTTTTCTAGGTCAAAGAATACTGTTATTTAAATTCCTGTCCACTTTTCGATTAGGGTTGAATGCAATTTTAATGGCGCTTCCAACCGCATAAGTTGGTCCGTAGTTGATCTTTTGTTTCTAAATCGGCATTGATTTTCGGTTATTAAGTTGTTGCTTTCTAAGTGGTATTTCAGTCGATTTGTTATTATAGTTTCCATGATTTTGCAGATGCTCTTTGTGAGGGAGATGGATCTCTAAGAATTAATGTCATCGGGATCTTTACCTTGTTTTGGGATTGGGATTACAATTGCATGTTTCCATTTATCAGGCAATTTACCTACGGTCCAAATTGTGCTTAATAGCTTTAGGACTGAGTTCGTAATGTTTTCGGGTAAATTTTTACATAGGATGTATCTGGTCTTCCCCTGGAGAAGTTTCTATTTTTGTGTGATCCCAATGCTATTTCCCCACTCGTATAGTGTTATTTCGCTATTTAAGTTAGATGTTTTTGGACCTAGGTCTTTAAATAGATGTTTATGAGTTTTTCCCACTTTTTCCCTGTGTTGTTGAAATGTTGGGGTGTGGTTTAGGTCGCTACTCATTGTAGTGAAATGGTTGGCTAGTTTGTCTGCTTTTTTCCTTATTTGCGTTGGCATCTGCTTTTTGGGAGTGGTTTTGACTGTTTTTCCTCTAATTGATTTAATTTTATCCCATACTTGTTTTCAGCTAGTGTTAATAAAATTTTAGAACAGACGTTTTGCCAAGATTTTCCTTTGCCTATTTAATTATTTGTTTTAGGTTTTTTCCTTTTCCTTGTAAGATGTAAAGTCTATAAAGTTACCTGAGCATTTAAATTTCTTAAGTGTAGTTCGTTTTTCTTTATGGGCCCTTTTACATTGATTGTTCCACCAGGGTACAGTTTGTTTAGATTGTGTCCCACTAGTTTTTTGGTCTACTAGTTGTTGCTGCTGCTTGAATGGTGCTAATTATGTTTTCATAATATCTATTTATATCATCATTTTCTAAGGTGGTGGTGTTAATTTCTGTTAGTTATTTACTTTACGATTCCCAATCAGTGTTATCATGTTTCCAACGGGGTTGTTTACTTATGGAGTTGAACTGCACCACCATATGCAGGGTGATGATGATTGGGAAGCGGTCGCTGCCTAATGAGTCGCTTTGTTTCGCTCTCAGTCAATTAGCTGTGGTTATTTTGGCGAACATATGGTTAGGTCGATGGCCGAGAGAGAACCATCCTCCGGATTGAGACGCGTTTTAGTCCCGTCATTGAGGATGGTCAGGTTGGATTCGGTTGTCCATGCCTCAACCAACCTGCCTCTTTTGTTTGTCCTACTTACCCCCCCCCCCCCCTCCCCGTTCGTTGTGTGCATTTAAGTCGCCGCAGATGACGATGCCGTCTTCTATTCTGTGTTTGGTAATTTGTCTATAGGTTGTTAGATTTGTAACGTTAGCGTTTCCTCCCGGGTCGTATATGTTGAAAATTTGGATACTACCCCCTCAGGCTTGGACTTTTAGAGATTGTAGCTCGAATGTCTCGCTACTACCTGGTGTAGGTATTATGTTCACAGGAGTTATATTTGAAACGTTTTCTATGAAAACGATTACGAGGCCCCCTCCATGCCTGCTAGTACAGTTTCTAAAGTAGCCTGGGGAGTATCCTGGGATTTTGGGTATTTTGCCTGGTTTTCTTTTTTTGGTGATCTTATTTTTCTGAATGCAAATTATATCAGGCTCTGAAACTTGATCTTTGAGTTTGATTTTTAGTTCATTGATGTTATTTGTGATACCCCTACATTTACATTGCCATATTATTAATTTGTTCTTAGTCGTGTTATCCATAATATAATGTGGTGTTTATTGTTGTTTTTGGTTATGTGGGGTTTGTTTGGTAATTGGTTTTGTTGTATTTTTTTTTAGGTATGTTGTTGCTTGGGCTACTGAGTTTGGTTCTTTGTTAAAGGGTTTACTTTTCATAGGTTGCTTCCCTTAATTTCAGTTTCCCTAGTTTTATTCATTCTTTGTGTGTTTTGGCAACCTTATTGAAGCTGTTTATGATTAGTCTTTCTGTTGGTATCCGAGAGGGTCCTGGGGTTTGGCTATTGTGGTATTATTGGGTTTTGCTTGATTTTTATGAGGGGGGTTGGTGGTTCTGCAATTGTCCTAATAGTATGATCTAATTTGTCGTTTTGTTTCTTGTGCCATTGGTTTTGACTGAGAAGAGTTGTTGTTGGTATGTTGATTTGTCAATCGAGATCGCAGTCTGTTTTTTAGTTGGGTGACTGCGCTAATTGTTGATAGATGTATGTTAGAGATCGACCAGTGTTATCCTTTTGGCAGTGAAAGGGGATTTGATTTCTATCTCTAGCATAGGGATTTTCCATTTCAAGTGTTTGGTTAGGGTCCCTAAAAGGTACTGCAGTGCTGAAACTGAGCCTTTCTGCTTTTGATTTTGTTTTGGCTTTCCAGGGTTGCGTCAAAATAAGTTAATTGTTTAGCACATAGTTCCTTGTGGTTAGGTTTGGCACTGAAATCAAATTGCCCTAGATTAATTATTGGCGGTGATTTGTTTCCTTGATTGTATGTCAAATTGCACAAGGCCGTTTTCTTTGTGCTATTGTTATGTTGCCTAATTAGGTTTATCCTTGCATTGAGGGCCATTTTAATATTGCTAATTTGCTGGGCCATTTCTTATTGTTTGCTTGTCTAATTATTGTTATCTTAATTTGAGTATGTATGATTATTAGTTAATTAATATTGTTGTTTATCCCTGAGTGGGGTTTCGGTTAGTGAATAAATGAATGTGTTTGTTTAAGTATAGGTCATGAAGTAAATAGTTTGGCGAGCTTTGATTTTTCTTTAACAGAAAATCTCACAGCTGTTTTCTTCAGCTTGATAACTTGTGAGGATTCTGTCCAGGCATAAACTAGTATGGTTCCTAGTACCTGTTTCAGGAAATGGAACAAAAAATTTGGCATTGGACGTTAGAATAAAGAAAGATGTTAAAACAGCTAGAATTGTTAAATGACTATGATTATGATCATTTATGGTGATTTTTTTTCCTTTGATTGAAAATCACACAGAGGTTTTTCCAGTGCTAAATAACTTGTGTGGATTCCATCCAGGTATGAATCTAGTGTGGTTCCTAGTACCTGTTTAAGGAAATAAGTGGCAAATTATGTGAACAGAGAAGTTAGTAGACAAAGATATAGTAGGAATTATTTTAGATTTATGCTTGGTGATTTGATGAAATAATCAAAACAGCACAGAGCTGAAATGCCCGCAGGCTTAATGAATGTACCCTACCTTTTAGAAATAAACTTCCTTTGGTCAAAAAATGCCTTTGTTAGGAGTTAAAATGGCTGCTTGGCGAGCTGGAACAATTAACTGATAGGCGGGCTGGAAAGGTGTCAGTCTGGGATGAATATTCCTTCCTTAATGTTTCCGTGGAGGTCGTGGTGCTGGTTAAAAGATAGATCAAACAATAACAGTATTGAATCACAGCCTGCTATTAGTTACTTGTTAAGAGGCGCTACTTTTCAGAGCAGAATGGCCCTCCATTCTGGATAGCAGCCGTGAGTGGATTGGAATGAATGGAAGTTTCGTGATACTCTTTAAAAGTAGGAATAGCATAGTCTCTCTGTCTCTCTCTCTCCGTCTTAGTAGTTTTGATTGAAATTCTAATGGTATTTATTCCGTTTGAAGATACCTCTCCAAAAATGCAATCAGTAGTTACCATAAATAGAGATCTGCCAACCCTGACGAGTCCGTCTCAGTAAGGCAGTTGATTTTTTCCGTAAGACTGACCAGTTTTCAGTAAGGTGTAACAAAATATTTATAACTGCTATTGTAAAGCTGAAAAACGTAATTAAAAGTTCGACGCATCGACGATAAGCATTATGTTCAACTGAAAAGTTTGTAAAGTACGCATAGACTTATGTACCACCAGTACAGTTGCACAAACTCTAGTTCCAAACCCTATGCAGCTCAATGGCTTGTTTCTATCTCTCAACTTGAAATAATTCTGGGGAAATTATTTTCCATTTCACATAACGACGGCAATCATATCTCCCGCCACGAGACATACTCAAATTGGCAGTAATGTCCAATAAACGTAATTGTGTCCTTTCCAGCTTTTATTCACAAGAATCTGAATACTACTTTTTATTCTGAATTCCACGAGATGTATACATTTTTCATTAAAAGGGAAAGAGGCTTTCCGAGGTTCCTTTTAATGAAAAATTTGTTCATCGAGTGGTATATTATTGCTACAGCGCACATACTATACATATATTTTATTTATATTACATACAACGATATATATTTGCCCTTTGAACGGAATGAAGATTTACTACAGACAGCTTTGTATTGACCGAGTTAATGAGCTCCTCACATCCCCGAGTGTGTCCGCTGCAAAATGTAGTTATATGCCTTTTGTGGCTATTCACAAATACCTTTGCATATTAATAAGTTGATTGTTTTCCTTTTTAGTTTCTTTTTTTTCCCTTCACATTGATTAAATAAATATAATACACACTTGTGATTTCAACATGAAAGATGGTTTTAATGATGAAAGTAGAGCACCAGAAACACTTGGTGAACTTCGCCGTTACATGAACGCTAAGCCATTCACCTACCGGCGCATGGAAATTAATGTGGAATAGAAACTAAGCCAAATGACGAACCAAGAAGAGGTGATTAAAATATTTACAGTTGTTCTAATTCATTATTCTGCTTTAATAACAGTACTACCGATCATAAAACTCTCTCTCTCTCTCTCTCTCTCATCGGTTGGTTTGACCTAATTTTTACCATCATTCATATGTTCAGAGACAACCATGGATGACACAAGCGAACTCCTGTACGCTGTTCGTTTCATAGATTTTCGCCCGTATCATGCTACGATGGTTCAGAGAGAGAGAGAGAGAGAGAGAGAGATGCCCTTGTACATTTTTATATTTAATTAATACTATTTTGTAATAGCTTTAATAAATAACAGCAACAACCAAACATTAAATACATTACAGTATGTGTACCACGTAACAAAAATAATTACCGTATAATTTCTAAAGGGGTTGCAACTTTGTATCATTGCTTATATAAAAGCTCTAGATAAATCCCAAGGAAAGTGCACACATACCATAACTGCGAACCATATTCTTGTAGGTTACTTGGTGTAAGTTCAATTTCAAAGTTTTCATCCAACCCAAAATCTTTTTCTCTCTCACTCCAGAGATATGCGTATTTTTTTCCCCTCATTTATACATGAGAGGGCAGAAGGGAACCGAAAGCCTAAAGGATTGCGAGGAAATTATGTACCATAAATAAATTCATTTAAAAAACGGGGATTATTAACACTTGTTATTGTTATTTTCATACATCACTAATGATAAATGTGTGGAAATTCATCATTGATCTAGAATCAATAGCACACGGTTGCGTATTAGTGCGCCATGGACGGATCACAGTTTGATACACCAATGGTATTGGCATTTCAATTTGCTTTATACCAGCACTTTAAATGACAAGGTACAAGATTTATGTAATCAAAGTAATGGCAAAGTCTGGAAAAAATCCACATTAGAAATAACCAAGACAGTTGGAGGGGACACTTTGTTAAACGAAAATTCAGGAATTATAATAGGTTAATACTTTAAATAAACATTTACTGGAAACGTGGTGCTTTTCGAATACTCAGATAATGTTACAATACTCCAGGTTAAGAATATAAGGAATTATGAGAAGAAAAAAATGTATAAATAAAATGTCAGCGCTACTATATCTCAAATGGACACGAAGTGGGTGTACTTTCTTATATAGTTATAAAGTTCCTGAGATAAAAAGAGTAATAACTTCTAATAAATCCCGAGAAAAATATGTCTAAAATCACAACTTCAACAATAATAACAACACAACAACAAATGAGACATTGGTTCAGTTAAAAGTTTATTCAACATATAAAATAATATTTGGCTTAACTATGACAAATCCCATCACACACATGCTATAACAGCCAAAGTCTGATTTTACAGGTACGAATAGTTCAGGAAGAGAAGTGGAGAAGGGTTTGCAATTTAATATCAATGGCACTTGTTTTCTTCTTTTGTCATATTATATTTATACTCCGAGTTAGTTCGTAATTCTAAAGGTGTAATATATCACTTAAAACATAATGCATATGTTTCCTATCTGCAGTTAACAATAATAAACAGTTACATTATCCTTTTTAATCGTCTGTATTTGACGCCATAATTTTTTATTGACCTTCTCTATCCAAATCTAAACTAAAACCTAATTTGTGCCTTAATATGAGTCGAAAAAAGCATGTCATGTTACACTATGATGAAAGCAGCAGCCGATATAGTCCACGAATGCGTCATATGAAACAACCATGATGTATATGAGTATACTTGTAGAATACATTAAAGTACTGAGAAAACGTTATTCACAAGAGATGACAGACGATACGTGATGATATATGTCGAAACGAAACGGACACTACCTCTTAAGCAAAGCTGTAGGATTTTTGTCGGTTGATTAACAACATTTAAAATCCATTATTATCTCATAAAATATTTACTGGAATATAATCCGCAATCAATCAGAATCCAGTATTTTTTAAATTCAAATTTGTAGAGCAGTGTGTAAGAACATACAAACGGTTTGTAAACAAATCACATGGGCGATCGAAAGTATACAACGGGGGATATTAAAAATATTCCCCAAAGCAAGCAAGTCTTTACATTAACAATACTTGTTATAGAGTGTTTTCGGCTCAAGGGAGGTAGTTGTTATTCAAAAGATTCTTATGTTGTATAAACAAGTTTACATAAGGTTCATGAGGTTAAAAAAAATATTACCTATTTATTTACCACTGAAACGGAATATTATGTCTTCACGTTAAACCACATGCGATTCAAAACGGTCATAAGGACCAGTCATTTAATTTTCGATAGGGGAGGGGAAGGGGACTGTGATTTCGCAGGAGGAAGTGACTTAGTCTGGATATAAGCAAGTTACATGTGGACTGACATTGCACAACATGGTTAAATAAAAAGGTGGACAACCTATGCTTCAGGCATTAAAAGTAAAATATTAAATATAGCACATATATTAGAGATGGTTTTATTATGTAAATATATGTGTTGCTTTAGTTCATCTGTGAGCAGAAATTATCCCTGAACAGAAAAATTGATTATGCCTAAACAATGTCGATTGGTCAGTCATTATGACGGATATTTTCGGCCCAATTGAAGTAAATGATCTAATAACGAGCATTTTGTAAGCACTCCACTGTATAGCCAACAATGACAGTCAAAAGATTCTTATATTCTTTCATTAAATACACAAGTACATCAGCTGTTAGCTACCTGGGGTGCACGGAATATTATGACCGTTTTGAACACGTACATCATGAGAAAAAAAAACATATAATGTCTCCTCCATAGAATATGGTGGGCTTAATCCGCTTACGAAACTACCCCCTCCCAAATCAAGCAAACCCCCCCCCCCCACACACACACACAAATAAACAAAGACGAAAACATCGAAACTCGCATGGAATTGAATAAAACCGTATTTATTATTAACTTGTAAATGATTCATTCTTTCTCCCTTCTCAGTATATTGATGCAATTCCATTACGTTAGATTATGTTGGGGCACTCCCGTTTATTAGATTATGTTGGCCCACTCCCATTACATTAGATTATGTTGGCGTACTTACATTACATTAGATTATGTTGGCGCACTCCCATTACATTAGACTGTGTTGGCGCATTCCCATTACATTTGATTGTGTTGGCGCACTCCCATTACATTAGATTATGCTGGCGCATTTCCATTACATTAGACTGTGTTGGCGCACTCCCATTACATTATATTGTGTTGGCGCACTCCCATTACATTAGACTGTGTTGGTGCACTACCATTATATTAGATTATGATGGCGTACTCCCATTACATTATATTGTTTTGGCGCATCCCATTACATTAGATTATACTGGCGCACTCTTATTATATTAGATTATGTTGGCGCACTCCCATTACATTAGATTGTGTTGGCACACTCCCATTACATTAGATTATGTTGGCGCACTCCCATTACATTAGATTGTGTTGGCACACTCCCATTACATTATATTGTGTTGGCGTACTCCCATTACATTATATTATATTGGCCACTCTTATTATATTAGATTATGTTGACACACTGCCATTACATTAGATTATGTTGGCGCACTTCCATTACATTAGATTATGTTGGCGCACTCCCATTACATTAGATTGTGTTGGCGCACTCCCATTACATTAGATTATGTTGGCGCACTGCCATTACATTAGAATATGTTAACGCACTCCCATTACATTATATTGTGTTGGCGCACTCCCATTACATTAGATTGTGTTGGCGCACTACCATTACATTAGATTATGCTGGCGCACTCCCATTACATTATATTGTGTTGGCGCACTCCCATTACATTAGATTATATTGGTGCACTCTTATTATATTAGATTATATTGGCGCACTCACATTACATTAGATTGTGTTGGCGCACTCCCATTACATCATTTTGTGTTGACGCACTGCCATTACATTAGATTATGTTGTCGCACTGCCATTACATTAGATTATGTTGGCGCACTGCCATTACATTAGATTATGTTGGCGCACTACCAATGCATTATAATATGAATGGGGAAAAGCATCACATAAGGATAATATGAAGATATAAACTTTGAAAGACAAACTGCTGTGAAGAACTGCATCGGTGTTTTTACGCAAGCTGATCATTTGTTTTGACGAGGTAAACTTATACACATAAGCTTAATAACAAACATCAGCCAGTAGAGTTATGCAATGCCTCGGTCGATTTAGATAGCATAAAAGACAAAATCTTCAACAAAACGTTGTTTAAATTTAATTAATCATAAAATGAGTCTGTGCATAAGATGTATTACTCTCTCTCTCTCTCTCTCTCTCTCTCTTTTGCGTAGAAGATATCCTTCCGACCAGTCTGCCGAAATAGTTATGATATAAATCGTTTGCATTATGTCGTGGAGTTGTAAGTTTCCTTCTCTTTACTTTCCACAAGTTTTTGTAGTTTCTTCTTCACGTTTAAAGCCGTCAGTCTGGCAAGTGGATTCTGGCGCCAGCACTCCTTGATGATTGTCAATATACCATGAAGGCTCTATAGTGGAAAAAAGGAATAATAAACGTCATATGTATATATATATATATATATATATATATATATATATATATATATATATATATATATATATATATATATATATACAAAATGTTACAGATGGATACAATACATTATATCATCCGTGTATAGACTATCATTAACTGAAGCAAAAAATCATAAGTATTGATAACTGTATTCGGCCATCTTATAATAGTGGCATAACAATCGTTCAAATACAAAATAGGTGAGGAGATCTCGAAATATATATATTCTAACCGACGACTACCTACCTATTTCAAAGAGTGTTCAAAGAAGACACTCGAGTAATAAATGAGAGGACGTAAAAGGGCATTTTTTGTTACGGGTATTCTCTGTACGGTAAGCAAGACACCTGTACTGTAAGAGAGATGTCTGTACGGTAAGCGAGATGGTGTTTTCATGATTCAAACAATTTTAGATAGTAAAAATTCATTAATGGATAAACATATGTGATGGTAAAATGGAAAGATATTATGAATTTTTCAGTAGTTGGGAGCCTGGCAAAAATGTTGTCTCACTAAAGCAGGTACTAGTCCAAAGGTCATTTAAGACATAGTACTCATATGTAATAAAATTAGTGTTATGAAATTAAGTCATTGATAAAACCAAAAGTTACAATGGTACCTGCAAATTGAATGAATTCATACTCAGGCCTGGCCCTAGGATGTGCGGGGCCCCAAGGCAGCAAGCGACAAACGGGGCCCTAAGCAAACAAACTTCATTGCGGAGTTGTTTTCCTGAATCGCGGAGCTCAAGGCGGTTGCCTCGTTCGCCTTGCCCTAGGGCTACGCCTTTTCATACTGTTTTAATAGGAAATTTTAATAACAAAAGCAGAGAACACGATAACAGTAAATGTGGGAAAACGATAACAGTGGGAGCAATGTTCAATCATAAAAATGGATATTCATATTGGTTTGATTGTATTAGAAATAATGTACTGTTATGTTAATGTCAGACCCTTGTTGTCGTCGTCGAACGGAGGTTGTAGCTCATGCAATATCTGTAGTACATTAAACAAGTGGTACACTATTGGCGGCATTTACTTTATTTGAGCCAAAATATCAGTAAACATGGAAGCAGAGTATGAATTATTCATCCTACTTAAGATGATCAGATGTTCTATTGTTATTACTGCAGCTGCAAGAAAGTTTTGAATGAAACTAAAAATGAAATTATTGGAAGAAAACCAAAACACTCATTTAGAAGTCATGCAGTTTAAAATGAACTTAAAACTCCCAAAGTGGTCAATACCATTTGATTTTTTTGCCAGTGTGGTCTTGTCTAGGTGTTTTATTTGTCAAGAAGTTTACTCGTACTTAATGAAAGCAATATGGTAAGATCCTGATTCAGTAGAATTCAATCCTGATCGATCTGTTGTTGTTGTTGTTCTTATAGGGTTTAACGCCATTTTACAGCACACGATAGGCTATACATGGCATGATGGCAGCCAGTATTACTGGTGGAGGAAGAACCCGGGAAATCCCCAGAAAGAACCCCCGACCCTCGAGAAGCTACTGGCAAGCTTTCTCGATCTATCTGTTAAATTCGGAATGGTAGATGCAGATAAAATTACGTACATTTTGTACATTGGTGTCACAAAACAAAAACACAAAGCATAGTAGACAGAGAGAAAGTTGAAAGTAATGTTTTAGAACTGTTTGACGAGCCACACACATAACTTGGACGGAAAATAGATGTCGATACAAAATGGTATTTTTATGGATGTTTTTAAAGACTGCATATCGATGAATTAGGATGAAATTCGTGCATATTTACTTAATTAGATGGAAAAAATATGAACTTTCCTTTGTTCTTACAATAAATGTTAGTTGTGAGCAATATAATCTATTTTAACCCCCCCCCCCATAGGATTATCCTTTTAGATAACAGGCACAAAACATACTCTCTGCAAACATTGGTTTAACAAATGTCCAATAAATATACAAGGCATTGAAGAAAAGAAAAGGAAGCTGTTATTTCATTGTAAGTGAACAAGTAGAGAAAAATGAATAAGACCTGTTAAAATAACACATAGAAAGATACAGGAATGTATATTAGACCGATACTATCCAAAGGCGACGAATATTGATAATTGTCTCCATTATCAATATGACAGAAAATGATTTATCAAAATTTGTATCATCCAAAATGAACAATTAAGAAATATCAAACCTTAACCAAGAAGAAAACACCCAACGTTTTGTAAGAAATGCTTGAAAGCTTCCATTCTGATTGCAAATTACAATAGGAAAAAGTAGTTTACTTCCAAACAACACACACATACACATCAATGACGTATTGAAACATTATTGAGCCAGTAAGTAATGGGGACTCAACTGCTTTGCCTGGGGCCATAAATGGGAATGGAACCGTTAAGACCAACATACTCAATGAACAATTAAAACAACAAAATATAAACACCAAAGAGTCATTTTTAATTTTGTATCAACTCATAAGGAGCACAAGCTATAGTTTCCAGAAGAGGAGACTGCATAATTAAATTTCTAAATATTTGAAATTAATATCGGAAACAATTAGTTTCAGACCAAGTGTTACGCGTTTAGGCTCGAATAAACAGCAACACAAGAAAGAGTGAAAACAACAAGCTTTGAAAAAAATGTAACAAGTCATTTATTTCCCTGGAAAAATACTGTAAAAATGACTAAAATAAGAAATTATGGTTTCAAGAATCAAATCCAAAAATAGCCCAGGAATAAAATGTTAGAAGTCTTAATACTGAAATGTTTCAATGAATTCAAGTTTGAGTCCCGACGAAGAATCCAAGATGGAAGGCGATGACATTTGCTGTATCCTGTACTTTGTTGACGTCTACAGTTCCTTGTAAAACAAAAAATATCACTCCGGTTTTGGAAATCCGAATAAAATATTAAAGAAATGTCTTTGTTCAAGAATTTTGTATGAGCACGCATATTTCTCCAGGTAAAAAAGAATTAATCCTTTTGAATTCAAATAATTCGAAATAACTCTAAATTGACGCAACAAAACACATTGACCTCAAGTGCTGTAAGCCCAGACTGAGATTATTTCTCTAAAACAATGGTTATACAGTAATTCTGAAACGCAGAATGCGTACCCGTATAAGGGTCATGTGATAATGTTTACATCACGTACTCTCAACATGGTCCTGACAAAAAACATTCATATTTACTCTAAGAATAAAATTTTAAAAAGTTGTTTACTTCACTAAAACTATTTACAGTCCTAGGGTCACGTATCCAATACAGCCTCGATATCAACCATATTAATCCCACAATAAAAATAATTTAAATAAAAAACTTGTTGCCGCGACTATCACTAAATTTGAATCAAGGTCGGGAACCAGGTCAGCCTTATGTGTTTGCAGAAATGAACAATTAAGGTCAAATTATTTTCTAGAAAAAGTGTGAGTTCCTAGAAAACAGAACAACATTATTTTGACTTATAATGACATAAAAAATAAAAAGATTTTAAAACTTGCAAACAATTAAATTAGATATAAATTAAATCAAATATATATATAACAGCACGCACCGCTAAAACGTTATTTTCCACCAGTATTTGTCAAAACTGTGAAGAAGAGATAAAACTAAACGTTAAAGACTACAACGTAATTGTTATGTATATTTGATTTAATTATATCTTATTTAAGATCTATTTATTTCTATTTAATTGTTTGTCGGTTTTCATTTTTTTAAATATTTTTCATTACATGTTATTGTAATTTAAATGTATTCACTAGAGGTGATAATTTTTCCAGAAAATAGTTTGACCTTGAATATTCGTTTTGTAAACAACTAGGTGATGAGCTAGATCCTGACCTTGATTAAATATTAGTAGCAACCACGTAAATAAGTTCTATTTTTATTTTAAAATGATTGGTTGTTGTCGAAGTAATGAAGTGACTACATGTTTAAGATGTTAACAATTTTTTAATTTTTTATTTCTTAGAATAGAACGATTGGTTTTAGTCAGAGCCACAATGGGCGTACGTGATCTTTAACAAGTACATACTTGCGACGAGGTGCTGGAACATAATCACGTCACCCCTTTTGCGTTTTGGAATGCGATATAACCTTTGTTATGGAGAGATAATTTCAGTGTGAGTTCTGCTTTTTCTTTGCACTGGAAGGTGTATGTTCTGCTGTTTGGAGTTATTTCAAATTACTTGGTCTAAAAAAGGATTATTTCCTTTTTTAAATACGTGTGCTCATTTAAAATTCTTGAGCAAGGACAGTTTTTATAAAAAAAATAATTCAGATTTCCAATTTTCAACACTACATATTACAGCATACGTCATCGTCTTCATCTTTGAGTCTTCGTCGGGACTCGAACTTGCAATCATTAGAACATTTTATTATTATGAGTACTAAAATTGTATTCGTGGATTATTCTTGGATTATTTTTGGATTTGATTCTTAAAACCCGTAAGTTCATATATTTTTTATTTTTAACGAATTTGTTCACGGAAATATTTTTTTTCTTAAAGCTTGTTGTTTTCAATCTTTCTTGTGTTACTGTTTATTCGAGCCTAAACACGTAACAGTAATAAATTAGTATAACTTACATTGAAAATACAGAAGTTCTGCACATCTACAGTGTAATCGAAATTAGAAATAGGTACAGTAAATTCCCTTAATCATTTATAATTTGTCATCTTATTATCAAAACCATAGGAAAACCAAATCCTGATCATATATATATATATATATATATATATATATATATATATATATATATATATAAGGAACGATTTGACCTGAGAGGTTAATTTTTTTTAAAAAATTCAATTATGTTTAAACAGATACAAGTTTGCTTCAATTAATGAATCAACCTCCTCGGAAATTAAACGAGAATAAATTCACAGAAACAAAGGAACATTTTATGTAGACGGAGACAGAAACTAAGGTGGCGAAGCCAACACACGTAGTAAAGACAGAAGCGTACAAGTTCTCAACGTTATTGAGGGAAGATTTGTATCCATATGAACAAATAGATTCATTTGACAGATGCAATGAAACCGAGCGTCCACTAATTGAGAAATTGTAATCAATTCTCGTTCGAGCAGTAATTAGGACATCGGATTATCACTGAAATGTTTCAAACCAGTTTTCTTTGTGACCCTAAATAGATGCTTTAATCTTATTTGATAATCTTGATAAATTTAGATTTGTGTATGTAAGTAATTATACTCTTGAATGAACTCATTACTTTAGCGCGCCCAGAGAAGAATATGATGCAAATTTGAAACCAAATAAGGTAGAATGGAATTGCTAACAGATTAAGATATTTGCTTACTGACTGAATCTGGGATGAAAGCAGAAATAAGAAGTTTGAATACTATATAGGATAAGGAAAATCACAATAGGTATAACAGCCACAAAACTTTGAAAGATAGTCCTGACGTCCTTAATACTGGAGTACACGATACTCACTATCAAGGTTATATATTATGCATCAACAACTGGTATGAATCGACCGTGTGCTAACATATACTGTAAAACCTTTAAACAGGGAGACGAAGAAGAAATGCAATAAATAAAACCAAATTTGATATTTTTTTAGTTAAAAACCGCAATTATGGCAATCAAAGAAAAATATTTAGAAGTGTCTACAGATTTGAATGATTATTTTAAAGACTACCATAAAATCTCATAGCGAGGATGAGACATTTCAACTGCAATCAAAGATGAGAAGGGTACAGAATCTTTAGTAATCATAACTATTAAGTACATTAACATTCAGAGAAAGATATGTTATTCACAATAATAATTTGAAATTTTGTAATCGTTATGTGTGAAAGTGAGAAAAAAAGAATTCGTAGAATAGATATATTCGATCAAAAACAGAGGCTAAAGTAGTGCATCGAACTTAGTGCATCTTTAACACAAAAAACAACCGATGAATTTAAAACAGCTCTTTTTTAAATAAGTTTTAATTTTATTTTTACTTTTTAAGTTAATAAATAATACTGTCTTTAGAAAACAAATGGAAAACTTAATAAAGATAATCACTGTAAATAAAATATGTACTCATGAAAAGAATTATTAAAAATTTTCAAAGGATATTTCATAAGTATGTATTATTGTTATTACAACAAGCTAAGGAAACAATAAGGTGACAAATTAAATCTTTAATAAAAGATTCGTTATGCATTAATATTGAAAATGACAACGTCTACAATACTAATTTATACAGTTTTAAGGCATAAAATATAGAGTTTTTAGGTATAAGTCTTTTCAAAAGCAATAATGCATATGGAGTACAATTAGCTAACAGAAAAGTTGTTAGATGTTTAAATATTAAACGGATGGCGTGCAAATCAAAGAATGTTGTGGTCTTAAAAGGTTGCTATATTAGTTTGGAACTGTTATAGGATAAAACGGAATGCAGAGGATTAAGATATTTGTTGTCTCAAAAAAATCTGAAATTAGATTGTATTTATTTAACCAACTATTAATCAAAACAAGAATTTAATTAGGTTATACCAAAATAAGATATATAATATCAGGAATGAGGATAAACTTAATTTGCTTGATAAACTAATTAACCTATCATTTCGATACTCACATGGGAGTTGAGCTATTATATCTCCTACCACCCAATAATCAAATGCATATTTCACAAGGCAACGTCATTAAAACATCTTCTTTTGTTTATCTTTCAACTAATTTTACTCCAAAGTCGTATGTATTCTTCGATCAACAAGTCTTTGTATAGTCTATCGGTAGTTGCATCACTTAATATTGATAGTTTACCTTTATTCGTATAACATTTTTTGTCAGATCTTTAGTTATTGAATATACAGTTCCTTATCATATTTCTATGCATATTTAAAATTAAATAATGATAACGACTTATTAATGCTATTAGCCCAGCGATCATTGATGTTTATCCTATTATTTATGATTAAACTGATAAAATGGGAAATTAAATTGCATTGGATATTCTAAATTACATGTATCTGGCTTACCATTTCATCTTCATCTTTAATGACAGTGAGATAATGGTTTGTCACCAATATTAAAATATACGTTTACAAAAAGGACGCACATCAGCCTCAATTCTTCACACCGAATAAAACATATGTACATGGTTCTTTTATTCTCTAATATTTTATTTCTTAAGGTCTTCTACGTTATTTTTCTTTCATTACAATTTATTCATTCATATTTGCTTTAAAAGAATAATTTTTATGATTTGCCATTAATATAATACCACATTTGACATCATTTGTTGGGTGAATAATTAAGTTTATAAAATCTGCTAATCAACCTTATATATTTATTTTATTAATATACCATTATTCTAAGATCTCTTTGAGGTATTCAGCATCTACTGCTTATGGATTTGACAATGCTGTATCGCAATTTGCTGAATACCTCAAAGAGATCTTCGAATAATGGTATATTAATAAAATAAATATTCAGATAATATATTCCCCAAAACCGATTAATTTGATATTTTACTTTCTTCATATCCATATTAAGCAGATGGTACTTTCTTTTTTATATATTAACCACATCAATACTTTTGGGCAAATAACAAAAAATAATATACTTCCATGTAGTTTATCATCTAATTTATCTAACCTTGTATTATGATCACGGAATCTTGTAGTACGATCATTTAATATTTCATTTATACCATGAATTGAAACAGTCTTTAACCTCGATTCCGTATCAAATTTTGCTAATGACTTTTCTTGTTTATTTTGTTTTCCTGTTTGAGTTGTATTCATTCTTTCACTTATTGCTACGGTTTTGATTTGTCTACGTCATTATTATGATCTTTTAAATTTTTACTCTTTTCTTGTGTCATTTCGTCTGTTTCTCTTGTTGCATTTTGTTCCCTATCATTAAAATCTCGTCGTACTTTTTTCCTATTTTTATTTTCAATACTTTTATGTCCCACACCAATAATATTTAGAGGCTCTTTATCAGTGTATATTTTACTACTGTTCATTTTTTCCAGAAGATAGCATATGTTTGGGAGTAACAATGCCTTGTTTCTTTATATAAAAAATGAATTCTTAACTCTGAGATAGTTAAACTGTATGTGTTTTACAGCTCTAATTACACTTTTACTTGCGCTAACCTTCCAACCTTATTCCTTAACTCCTCTACAAACTATTACTGACAGCTACTAGTAGATCATGTACCAGTTTTTAAGTCTATAACTTTTTGTTATCTCCATCAGTAGTTCATCATCTTTTAATTCCCTCTGCAAGTGTTGAATTTGTGTTAATGTATTATAATTGACGAAAGACATCTTTATTTTCTCCAGATCACTCTTTGAAAAGTATATTTCAACTTTAATTATTTGCTTAATTGGTTCGAATAATGTATGCATGTTTTCTACACGCATTACGTTTGAATATTGATGTAATACATTTCATATAATTCTTGATTTAAATAAATAAATCTTGAGCAGTTCAAACCTTTTTCTAGCCAGAGTCTAATTGATTTTCCGGTTTAGTAATTTTTTGTATATCCAAATCGCTATGACCATTTAAAAACATCGGTGTCACTTAATATAAAGCAAAAACAGCAAATGTATTTGCTTGAGATATTCTAAAGTTATATGTACTTAGCATACCATTAAAATTAATTCGAGTCTTCATCTTTAATTTTGATATTTAGTCTGTTGATAACACCTCTTTGTAATTGTTTTTTTGTTTTAGAATATCAGTGTTTATTAAGTAGATATAAACATATTTTGTGTCATAACTTTATAAATGGAGATTACAAAAAGTCCAATATAGAAGGTAACGGATTAGATCGAATGTCGATGGCTTAAAATATACTTGTATGAAACAAAACTTGTAAGAATATATAAATATGAGTATATGGCTGATGATATTAAGTTTTAACGGCAAAAACTTAATTATTTTAAAGTCAAAGTGAAGAGTCTGGTTAAACGTTAGCATTTAGCCAAGGTATACAAAGAAGGAGGATGAACAGCAAAGAAGTACGTCAAAGCCGAGGATAAAGAAAAGAAAGAAGTCACAATGAGAAATTGAAATTGTTACTTAAAATGATTCAACCACTGAGTAGAAATTAAAGACGATATTGACAAAAGAAATGGAGGGACGAAAATAAATAAATAAATAAAGTACAACAAAAAGCTGCAGGTTATATATGAACGATTAGTTGCCAAGGCGATGGTGAATCATTTGGAAAAATATGAGAAATTGCTATTTGCTCTTGTTTGTGACCAGTGGAAGTGCATGCGTGATAGTAACAACTGCGCTTAAGAAAATCTTTTTGACTTTTCATTAAATCTGAGCGGCACCGAAAATACGAATGTTTGCTTCACACGAAAGCGTTGTCACAGCATAAGAAGGTATTTAAAGTTAATTTACCATATGACGTGAGCGACTGAAACATATCGATACGTTGTACATGGTAATAAATGCAAAATAATAAGTAGTGCCTTCTATAGACTAACATTTACAAAGTGGTGATCCGATTACATCTTTGTAAATAAATGCTGCTAAAGTGAACTGCAATTTGTTCTATGTCGGGCATGAATAATTTCAAACTTCTTTTACCCTGTAAAAGTGTCGTGGAACATAATTGACGTAAGTATTTAATGTGCTTTTGAAGTCGTTAATGGAGTCTATTTGACGAGTCCCAATAGATAATATATCTCATTCTCGAGTGGTCGAAGGAAGAAACGAGTTGTAATGAAGACTTGTTCTAGCCTGTGTTAATTATAAATTGTTTACATTACGTAAGTCATAGTGAGTAATATCACTAACAGTTCAGAGATGTGAAATACATATCCACTTTATTATAGGATTAAATGATCATGGTTGGGTATTTATCGATGTGTAAATTTTACCCAATCACTCATAATTTGCCTCCATTGTGCATCAATACGATCGACGGCTGCAATACTACATCGCTAACACTCTCGTTCCTAATTTTTTTTTTTTACTGATTTTACAGCATTACAGCCGCGACTTTTCACAAATTTAGATTGTACACATAATGCTCCAGAGTTTGTAATTTGTCCAATCAATGATTGTTTTGATACGAAAATGAAGATATTTTTTATTTTTGCCAACATATTTCTTGCGAGGATAGGTACTGTTAACATTGCTGGGTAGGGATACCATTGAAAAATAGCATCATTAAACAAGACATTTTAATTATTGCGAGATTACATGTAAGGATTTGGATTTCTTTTTATTTTAATTTCTTCGCTCAGCCCTGTATATTTATGTCTTGGCAAGCTTGTAGCCTATTTCGGTAACAGACGCATTGTCAATTAAATTAGGTCTGCATTCGATGATAACCAATGCCTGTATTCTTCATTGTTTTCAGACATAATTATGATGAAATTTAAAATTGCTACTGAAATAAATATATTGCTATATATAATCAATAGATTTTATTAAATAAGTGTACCGTTTTTTGTTGAATATAACACGTATATTATACTTATAAGTGACACGGAGTATTCTATAGCAACAAGTCATACATTCAGTAGATGACAATTGCATACTTTGTGTGGAAAACTAAATACAAAAATGTAATTCATTGAAAACTGCTTTGTCTTTATTATTTAATTAATTTTTTTTTATTTTGGTGGGGGGAGTCAGTTTTACGCATACTTGATGGTGACTTTCCATTGTCAACTTGCTTATATTGTAAGATGTATTAAGAGAGAGAGAGAGAGAGAGAGAGAGAGAGAGAGAGAGAGAGTAGGAAAAGAATAAGACAAATTGAAATAGGCCTAAGTGTGGAAATGCAAGCCAAATAGCACACACGAGGCCAGATATACTTCATATACGGAGAAAATAGTTCCAAAAGTGATTCGTCACTGTGTCGTTTAATTTTTCTCCCACTGTTATATTTCAGTATCTCATTATGAAATATATAATAAATCGAGTATATATACGTTTTTGAGTAGATATCCAATGTAGTGGTTGCGCTGTCACAAATGGCAATAAAACATGTTTCGACTTTATGAGTGAAATAATTTCGTATATCTAATCAGAGAACGTTGATTTTCTTTTCCTTCTAAACTTTTTAAAGGCAAAAGCCGTTGATTTCCATAGGTTTTCGGCATGATCTGTGAACACGATCAACAACTGCTTGACTACATCGATTAAAAGAGATTAATATTTTACAAAATGTTTGGACAGCGACGTTTTACAAACTTTGCTTGTACGAATCGTGCTTCAGATTATTTATTTTGTCAAAATAATGACTGTATTCTTATGAAACTGAAGAGATTTAATTATTGTTACCACATTACATGCGCAGACTGATAATGTTGGGGTAGGGGAAATGTAGAAAGATTACAGTGCGGTTGAATCTGACAGACTTCAGCGCGTAACATCTTTAAACAATTGATTTTAAAAATGACGTATTCACTAATACAGATTTCCATACTTCATTTATTTTATTTCCCCATTTAAACGTAAATTTTTATGTGACTTTAGCATCCTTGCAATTTAGCTCGGAAGCAGACGCTGTATCCATTATCAGATTGTCACTTAATTTCAGTTTGCAATCAACACTAATCAACGCCTGCTACTTAAACAGAGATCAATTGTACCATTTTTAATCACGAGATTTTTTTCTGGAAATGTATACCGTTTGTCGTCTAGTAATTGTACAGATATAAAATATTGTACAAATGACACATGTCTTCATTTCTTAGCGGCACATAACTACCTGCATAAATGAACTCTAGAGGGGTCTACACATTTTAAAAATCTGTACATTCTGCTGGAGAGAGAGAGAGAGAGAGAGAAACAAAAGTGATATATGTCAACGTATGGAACACAGGCTGGAATAACGTACATAAGGGCATATGTATTTCCTATATGGAAAAAAGTGGTTCCAAAAGTGACAATGCCATTAAAGTAACATCATTTTACTTCCAGTTACATTTCAATTTATCACCATGACATATGTAATAATAAAATCACATATGATGCTGTACATTTTAATAAGAAATAACTCTAATAAAGTAAAGCAGGATTCGTTGCAATAACTCTTTGCATTGTTTAGGTGACTGAGGAAAATGAATGTTCTTGGGCTTCAAAAATCCTCCACTGGCTGGGATGTCCAGGCTTTAGGGTAAACATTTGTCTCTTGTTCTAAAGCCTAGGCTTGCTATACTACTGTGTAAAAGGGTTAAAATGTTGGTTGTTTCGTTATTGTATTTTCTTTTTCTTTCCGGGAATGTTTTTGTATTCTTTTTATCTTTATGCTAGCATGCAAGACATACATACCGACTCAGACAGAAGCCTAGTGGGTATCATCGGTCTTATCTTATTTATTACGACAGTCTGGTGCATCTCTTCAAAAGAAGGATCAGATGGCACTATGTTCCAGTAAGGGACATTGTACTGCTCCACCATTCCTGTAAATCAATATCCGTCTGCATGACAAAAAGTGAATACAGCTGGACAAGAACTAAAATAGTTCTGATATTTTACCTGATTCTTTACTTGAACTCTATCGGAAAATAATTTTCGAAGTGATAATGGAACAAGAAGAAGCATAATGAGAACTTTGCAGTCTTTTGTTCTCTAAGCGCTGGAAGAAAGCGTCTAGGGATATTACAAGATAACATTTGCAGTGATCATCTTGCACGAAGCTGGTTGTTTGCTTCATGGCCAAATACCATATATTATGGTTTGCAATATTCTGTTCTCTGTTGAAAAAGGACAAGTTTTGCAAATATGTGTCCGAGTTCTTTGTTTTATAAAGGCAATATAAAATGCTTACACTAAACTAAACGAAACTAAGCTTGATTGAACATCTCTAACGTAATAAAGAATATAAAGCAAATCATTATTGTAGGGATGTATCAACAAAGGAGACTTTTACTTACGTACCTGAGACAATGCACCTCATCACTATCTCCCACATCACAAGGCTGAAAGAATACATGTCAGCAGCCTTAAAGGAACTAAATGACGTCGTACGTATTGTCGAATCCAGCAATTCTGGTGACATGTACCTCCTGGTACCCACTTTAATATTTACACCCTCCTCCCTGAAGTCCCAGTTCATTGTGTAGGCCATCGCATGTTCAAGGTCACATATACAGCAGGTGAGATCACCCTTGACCAAAACGTTCTTTGATTTCATATCTCTGTGCACAATGGCGGGTTTACCGGGACTTCCAACAACATCTTGGTGAAGGTACACGAGTCCCGCTGCAATTGAGTGGCACATGATCGCCATCTGGCGGTACGTGACAGAGTTGGACTGGAGAAAACTATAGAGAGATCCATCTTTATAGTACTGCACTACTAGCCAAAGCTGAGTAAAAGACTGCCTGCTGCAGACATCTGAGGCGTAATAGGTAAGGATATTGTCATGACGAATTTGATAGGAATTGTATATCTCCGTTTCTCGACGCCAACCGATCTCGTCTTTTGAAGAATACACTTTCACAGCTATGTCTTCATTATGGTACCTACCCATCCACACCTCTCCGTATCTGCCTCTTCCTAAAATAAGATAATGTAGTATGTCAAACAAATAGCTTTCAAGTACAGAGTAAGTTGAGGTATCCCACAAAAGAAATATAAAATACATATAAAGGCAGAAAAAAGACGTTGCGAAACGACGCATCCCAGGGCAAAAAAAATGTTTTCATTAGTGGTATGTTATGGATAAAATGAATTAAGATTATTAGAAATATCATTTGTATATAGTTCTGTTTCACAAAAACTATAGTCGAAACAAGTACGATGTTGTCTGTCAAAATTGTGTGTCAAGCAATTCCCCACCAGATATGTATAAGCATCTATTTTTGGAAGAGGTTTATTGGTGGTGGCGATTGGGTGAAAAATGCATATCATACTAAGCAATAAATCTTTGCAAATACATGTTGTGATGAACGATTCCATGTAAGCATATGGTGACATTAACAGCTACGGTGCGAAACATTTTGTAAGGTCTAAGTTTGTCAACTATGTTAAAGCTTGCAACAAGTGGAGTGTAGAAGGACATTAGCTTCAGCATAATAATTCAAAACATCAAATTATACAGAAAATGGAAAAGTTTTAATTGGGTTACAGTCTCAAACAGTTTGTTGCACATACAAACTTGCACTATGGACACTTTGAAAATCAAACAAAATGTACAACCTAGGAACAAGAATTTTAATTGCTACGATGTTATAAGATTTCGCATGGTTTTAGTTTAATTGCATGAGACAACGAACATTGAAAAATTCAGTCACCATTCAACATTAGAAGCTGTGTTAACATGTGTATCATTTTAATGCAAAAATAGTCGGTTTCAAGATCGAGGCGACCTTCAAAATGTCTATCTATGAAATATTTAAATTGTTCGTATACATCACTATGTACGATATACTATTTCATTGCGAAAAGTTTATTCTCCAATAAAATAGTTGCTAAAACAGTTAGATATCAAAGACTGTGGACTGAAAGTCAACCTCACTTTAGGTGGACTCGATGTTCCATCGTTCGTTTTCATTACCTTATTGCTTTTGGAATACTGAAATACTCCTTGCGACGTTTAATGTATCGCAAAAATCTTTAATTCACTGTAATTAATGTTGCACTTTATAAATATAACTATTTCTCAATCTTGATTGCGTAGGATATTGTTTTGATTGCAGCGAAACCAATTGCAGTGTTGTGTAAGTTGGTGTAAATTATGTCCATTGTTTTGTGTACCTAATCGGCAATGTTATTTATCAAGCGAAGTTGCTTTGGTTCATTCAGTAACATAAATTTTAATGATTGTTTATAACAAGCTGTATTTAAAATTTAATCATAATGTTTGGTAAAATGCTCAAGTGCACTCTTTGATCACATTGTCCCTGGGAGAAACCATCTGAATAATTTGTGTGCATTTATTAACCCAGAGATTGGAACATAGCCTACCAGTTCCCCCGGCCCAATATCATTTGCGAAGATATTCATCTGCTAAAACAGGTCTATTAAGTATCATGAAATCCTTTTAAATGAGCACAATCATCACCAGAAGACTTTAAAGTTCGCATCCAGTAACTACCAAGCAACTACCTGGTCGAGGGAACGTTACTATGTAGTTACTCTAAAGCCTCTAATTGAAAATATTACATTGTTGTAATTAGGTGGATGCAGCAACTTGGAGTTTGAAAGTCTTTTTTTTTTCTTCTTCAATTATTATATATATATATATATATATATATATATATATATATATATATATATATATATATATATATATATATATATATATATATATAATTTTCTTCTTTCTTTTCTTTTCTTGCATAAATATAAATGTAAATTATTCCATTTTGCAACAAAGTTCTGGCTGATACATAAATAAAATATTGCTGATTACGACTATCTAAGCTGAGGATTTTGCGTAATTGACCGATGATACTAATTAAGATGAATAAAATTCTTACCAATGCGTTTCAGCAATGTGATCTCATTCGCCAGGGTTCGCTGCACCAGCAACGGAAGCCCAGAGCTTGTACCAGACGATACGGACTCTAGATATAACTAAGATAGGATATGTAACAGAAATCAGTTATATATATATATATATATATATATATATATATGAAGTAAAATTAACAATTTGTTTGATATTGTCAACATAATCAAGGTTAGAAGTGTACTGAATTTTATTCAGAAACATAATACCTGTGCGATCAATATATAAGTATGTTTCTCACGGGTGTGAAAGAGTTCGTGAACAAAGAAACAAAAATAAAAGCTAAAATGAAGATGGTCGTAGGCTTCATGTACATATAATGAAGCCTACAACCATCTTCATGTTTGTTTCTTTGTTCAAGAACTCTCTCTCTCTCTTTATATACAGACACACAGACATATAGACACACAACATACACAGAATGAAGTAAAATTAAGATTCTCTACCTTGTATGATAACTATGATAATATGGTGTCCACACGCAAACATAAACAGTCAGAGTGAAGTAAAATTAAGATTCTGTATCTTGTATGATAACGTTATGGTTATACACACACACACACACATGTATGCATGCATGTATGTATGTATGTGTATGTATGTATAAAGTGCGAGACAGACGGACAAACAGAGACAGATAGGAATTTGTATATAAAAACACAACCACCGATACAATTATGCGGCTAGTTTCATACTTACTATATTATTCTTCAGTCACAAAGAAGGTTGAAAGAAATAAATGACTTTTGAAATGTATTAAATGTTTATACAATTGAATATGATGCATTATATAATGATAATGATATCAGGATTTTAATTCGTTTGTGTGGTTAAGATTGCTTGATTATATCTTTATGACCCGAAACCATTCAGAAGTAGAACTGCAATGGTTTATTGATCGCCTAAATACGTATCACCCCAGAATTATTTTTTGCTAATATTGCATCCAATACACATGTCTCGCTTTGCATCGATCACACATGTCTCGCTTTGCATCCAGTACACATGTCTCGCTTTGCATCTGTCATGAAAAATCTGACACTACTGCCTGTGCAAATATTCACGTCAAAGAAGCTAAAATCCACCAGAGTGTGGAATGTTTATCTTTTCATTCCAGGTAATGTGAAAACGGTATACCTTACAACATGGCGAAAAGATACCGACGTATCATTTTGAGCAATTGTCAGTAACGAAATTCTTTGGACCCCCCCCCCAAAAAAAAACCCCAACATATTTCAAAATTAGGAATTACTTTATGTACGTAATTGTTTCTGCATTGAATAAAACTCGTATTCTTACTCAGAACGGTGGTTTAAACTCAGCAGAATGTATGAAAGAGATACATAGAATTCCTTTTATAATACAATATTCTCCGTTATGTATTCCCCTTGCAAGTTAGTAAAAAGCCACGTATGCGAATTTTGGATATGGCTAGATATTATTGGACATTCTGCGCACATTTAAACATAATTGATGAACCCCTGATGTTTTGTTGAATAGGAATTGCAAGACTAATTAGTCTGACAACTGTAAGGAGGCTTTTGAAAATTAAAGGCCATACATAAGAGTGCACCAGTTCTTTCAGCTCCAGATGTCAGTCAAGTATTTACAATATATGTTGATGCAAGTGATGCAGGGGTTAGTAAATTATTGATTCAAGAAGACGAAAATGGTGTAGATCATCCAGAGTGCTATTTTTCTAATAAAGTTAACAATCACCAGAGAAATTATTCTACAATCAACATGGAAATGATTGTCTTTGAGTTTGGCTTTGCAACATTTTGAAGTATAAATTAGTTGAGCTCATTCTCCACTTATTTGATGTTAGTAACAATAACCCCTTTACATTCATTAAGAAAATTACAAACAAAGAAAATCAGATATTATTTAGATGGAGTTTAATGTTGCAAAAATACAACATTGACATTAGGTACATGAAGGGGAAAAATAAACTGATTGGTGTTGCTCGCTCTGTTGTATAGAAGTACTACATTGTTTCACGAATATTTTGTGTCATACATCATGAATCATTCCTATGTAATTTTTGTTATAATATCATATACATCTTTTAGTAATATGAGCAAGACATTGTATGCATCTTTCTTATTTATGAAGGGAGTTGTCATATATATTTGACTTGCACTGTGTGCTTGACCTTCTCCATGATTGAGGATAGACGTTTGGTGTGTACCTGTTTTGTCATTTTGGTAATTTTATGTGATTTACTGGTATATCAGCTCAAGGTTTAGTGGTGTTCTTTCATAAATAGAAACTCAGGATCTTCTGGAAGCAAACTTCGAACCAACACACATCCTGGTAATTTTATTGTCTTAGGTTTTTTATATAAGTGTGTTGTAAAGAAAGTTATTTATTCCTATTTTAATCTCAGTCTAGTGGAATCACGTTTAGTTGTTTTCAGATATAATTTGAGATAAATATTTTATTTAAATTATTCATTGGAATTACACAGTGCTCATTGCCTTGATTAACACTTTTTTGGGACTGTTATGAATTCATTCGAAGACATTCTAAATAATATCAATGTGATACATGAAGACTATTTGCACATCAGCAGATTCAGGATTCTTAGAATTTATTCGGAACTCCCTATATTATTGGACTCGTGATCGAACGTTTGGGATTATTTGGGATTTAATTCATAATACTATAAGCTCCTCTTAAAGTTTCAATTTTTAATTCAGAGAATTAGAATTTTTTTTTGATTTTACAAAACTTGTTGGTTTTGCTTTTTCTGCTACTTAGTTTAAGGACATACATACATATATACACACACACACATACATACAAGCATACATACATGCATACGCTATCGTTTTATTCTCAACGAATATAACGGAACGGTTGCTTTATCTAAGCTAGCAATCTCCTGTTATCCTAATCTACATTACTATTCACAAAATGCAGCAAACAACGAAACATTGAACACTTGTGTGTATTATTTAAGTGTAATTAATTCTTTTACTTTCTGGAAATAGAAATAAATATTGCAAAATGAGATTTGTAGATGGTGCATTACACAAAAATAGAATGTGATTCTATTACAAAATCTTCTGCTAACTTTAAGGGTTCATGGAAGAAAAAACATGCACTCACGCATAAAGTATGTGTGTATACCTGGATGTATATCAAAATTAGAAGGTATGTCAAACTAATAGAAGATGCCCAAAAGAAAAAAAAATGGTGTATTTGTTACTTCACGAACCTTATAGTCATTGAGCATCCTTTGACGTTCCTTTTCTGCTCTTCTCTTTTCACGGACTTGTCTCCATTTACAGAAGGCCATTCCCGCCACTAGAAGAATACCAATAACAATGAACACGGATACTGGCGCTGTTGCGGAAATAACGAGAGTTTTTGAGCCATGGCCGGCCTTTCCTGTCTGCGTTATGCCATTCGTTTCTAGAAAAATATTCGTAATGATTCAAAAGTAAGAATTCTGCATTTACAAAGTCATTCATTATAAAATGTATTTCTACAATGCTGGTCAAAGCCTCTTTTTGGTAAGTAGACATCGAGAATTCTACAACACATGTAAATTGAAAATAAGTTACACCTGTCCTGCTTGGTCAAATAAAAAAGAGCATGTTCCACTGATAAATTTTAATATTACATATTGTAATATATATCCACTCATGCACATTTAAAGAACTATTGAATTACTCTATGGTATTATTTTATAGAAACTGAAATACCATTCCGAGTGTCATGTTTACCCCGACCCAGAGTAGCCCAGTTTGAAACATGTATAATCAAGGTAATTCTGACGGGTCATTGTTTGATGTCGAACATTGCCGAAGGCTAGCACTAATCCGTTACGTAAGATTGTTGTGGCTAGAATCGAAGGACCGGACATCGGAGTTGCAAAGTCACAGACAGCCAATTATCACCTAAGTGTCGAAATGTTTCCAAGATCAAAAGAAATTGCCTGAAGAAGTGGGAGTGTCCTAACTTCTTTCCCCTGCAAACAGACAGACAGGTTGAACTGGCCGCTAAGACGATTGGACAGGGGCACAGCGCCACCCAATCAGAATCGAGATAGGGGGGAGACCTTGATTTGGGTAGAATGATATCCCTGCGTTTTCCGGCAAAAGTTAGTTCGCTGAGAGAAATTACCCAGAGAAGAGGTTAGCGTAACTCCGAATAGCCATTCGTTATTGGCGGGAAAATCTTAGAGCAGGAAGGTCTAAGTACAGAAAGCTTCAAAAGGTCAGTAGATATTTGTTCGGTCTTTGTGGAACGCGACTGCATTTTAATTGTAGGTCGTATGTATACTTTATTATTACTAGAATCGTAGTACGAAGAATTACTTTGTTTTGTTAATATGTTTGCATATTTTGAAGAAATGAGTTGATATTTGTAAAGGTACCTGGACGTTTCGCCCCATGGATGTTTCGGCCCAAGACATTTCGCCCCACTTCAATGGACATTTCGCCCCATTTCAATGGACATTTCGCCCCACATGGTACAAGGACGTTTCGCCCCATGGACGTTTCGGCCCAGGACATTTCGCCCCACATTGATGGAAATATCGGACATTTATAGAAATTCATCAGCATTACACTACGTTCTTCATTTTACTTTAAAATGATCAAAAATATAATTAAGTGTCCCTTGTGATCTGAATCGTTTGGCATTAATCTAAATAGTTAAAGAGACGGCCTGCTCCAGTCGGGAGAAGTACAATTAAATAAAGTATGCACCCTCACTCGAGTACAGCCTGTCTCAGTATAATGGTAATGCGAGAAACGAAACACATCATGAATCATACAAAACAATATGATTTATTTGTCGTTTAAATACAATCCACCCTTTATTTGCCCAAATTCCAAATTAAATTTAAAATAAAAATCCCAATTTAAATTTAAAATAATAAAACAATGACAAATTATCATTGGATAGATTGTATCCAATCAGAAAATATAATAATAAAACTTGGATAATTTGATTTAGTGGCTGTCCCTTCCTCTAGCCATGGTCAACTTGAAATTATGGGGAGGGATTTCGAGTAAAGTGACAAAAACCGGACATAGATGAACATGCCTATAGATTACACTAGGGAAATACATAAATACCCCGACAAAATTTTGGAAAATATACACATATAAAACAACTTTATTTTTTTTATAAGTAGGGGTGCATCTGTCTGGTGCCATAAAGAAAAAAAATGTTCTGGCGTTCACTATTGCTCCCAGCAAGTGTTAATAGGACTTAATTACAGCCGGGTAACTTCTTTGATCTTCATATTTAAATAATCTACTAATGTGGTATCAAGGTAATTAAGCTGCAACCAGGGTGAGTAAGTCGTGTAAGCTTTTATGACAAGGAAATTACAATTTAGCACATATGTTATGGCGTTCACTAATAACAAAAACAATGGCATATAAATAAACAACGTTTGATCTTAGTATATCAAAATCTGAGTTTTAGGATAAAAATTACGATTCTTCAAGTGCATTGTCCGACAGATCGTTTGGTATAGAAGCTCGTGCACGTGTTTGCATGGAAATCTATCAGTGGCTCCATGACTTGCAGTCTTTCCTTTTCTTGGTACTAGTTGTTTTAATATCACGTAAATCAATAGATCGAACAATGTCCAGGAATCAAATGGCAGAGAATAGAAGAGGGTAAAGATTTTAAAGGGAGACTACTACATGTAAAAATTGGGAAAATACATTGTATTGAAATAGATGAGAGTGATGGGATTATGGGGCATGAAATTAAATCTTAACGGTAGGCCCCTAAAGTAAAATGAAGACAATGGTGTAATGCTTGTGAATTTCTAGAAATGTCCGATATTTCCATTGATGTGGGGCGAAATGTCCTGGGCCGAAACGTCCATGGGGCGAAACGTCCATATACCATGTGGGGCGAAATGTCCATTGAAATGGGGCGAAATGTCCATTGAAGTGAGGCGAAATGTCCTGGGGCGAAACGTCCATAATCCTTTGTAATGAATTATATAGCTTGCCAGCCGTCGTAAGAGTTAATATTGTAATTTACTATGTGGGTATTTTATAGTAGACTAACACATATGTTCATATGATCATAGATTTTGCCATTGTTGAATATTTGTAATGCACAGACATGCGTCTGATTTTGTCAGATTGTAGTACGATGAGATTAAATATATATGTGTATATACTGACGTGACGCAATGTATTGATGTCTGTATAACAATTCGCTGATACTGTGTTATTACGCCATTGTTTACCCTGCAAGAAGTGTGTGGGAATTTCGATGTGTATGCATGCGTGGCCGAAACAGTGACAGCTATCTGATGGTTAATTGTCGTTATAGTGTGAGGTGAGGTTCGATAAAACATTTGTTAACGCCTTGTGGTTTTTCACAGGAAGCTTTGAGGGACAGACCAGTTAAAGTTTGGTCCCGTAGTCTCGGATAGAGAGACGGAGGAAAGGAGAAGAAAGGAGAGAAGAAAGGTGAAGTGAAGTCTGAAGCGAAGTTGGAGGAGGAGATAGTAGAGAGGGAAACAGACAAAGGAGGAGTTAGAGGAACGGAAAGAAGGAAGGAATCAGCGGGAAGAAATAGATGAGTAGATGCAAGGACAGGGGGAAAATCGAACTCACACTGTAAATCACGGGATGAATTAGGCTGTCACTTGGTCGAGGGAAAGACGAGTGATTGGAAGTTATCGTTTTAAATTATCACATTTATTAAATTGTTATTGATTGAATTTCATCTTCGTGTTCTCTATAATTTAACCGTCGGCATTGCTGACTGGGGGCTCAGAGCTGTAAATCTACATCATCACTAATTTAACTTTCTAACCAAACGAGCCAGGGTGGAACTTTCAATTTAATTTAATTAAATTATATTGGGAGAACCCCACCCCAATACGACAGAACGTCACACCGAGTACAATTAAGAAATTATTGTAAGACCAGAGGGTATCTATTCATAATAATAGAAATAACAGCTAACACAGTTGTATAGAAAATATATAATAACACTAAGTTAGATTGCAATAAAGGTGACATAAATAGTTCATGTTTTCAACACACAAACAGCAATCTTGATATCAGCTTTAATAGAATTTCAAGTGGTGTCAGTGAACAGCATGCACGAGAACAAAAATGTTTTAATTGTCGATTTTAAACCTAAAAAAGTATTCTTTAATATTTCAGAAGAGATGCACGGTTACTGCTTAAATTCAGTTCTGACTTTAGCGCAGTAAGAACCAGCATCTTTGACAGATAATAAAAGCAACGCAATCTATAAAAGGAATAAATTATGCATGTTATGTGGAGACGGGTACAGGTGAATATACAGGCACATTTATTGTACAATTTGCAAATCTTTTAAATTGCATAAGGTCAGTCTACAACGATTCGAGGAAAAAAGAGATAGAATATATAAGTAAAACAAAGTTCATTTTAAAGCAAAACATGAAGACTCATTATATGATGTTCTTTTATATTTAACCATGGCAAAAATTAACACACATACGAAATTACTGATATCTAGAAAGGACTGACGAACGTCAAAAATTGCTAAAAATAACAGTTCTTATTGTGGTTGTCTGTTCTGTCGTTTTGTTGATATAACCAAATGACAATTTATCAAGCAAAGGATATTGTTTGATGTTTTGTGCGGTTTTATATGGCTGCCAAATAGTATTTGAAACATATTTAACAAGAACTTGAAGGGTCAGCTGCTTTCGCATATCAATCGTGAGAACAAAATAAGTTGAACACGATAATTAAATACGCTGAATCGAAACGCAAACGGTTAACTGGACAATCTATTTACACAATACGCTTGTAAGCACGAAAAAGATTTCTCTAAAAATGCATGTAATTACGCGGGTGGTATGCGGCTGGCAGTAATTTGGTAACATGCAAGCGTACAAAAATACAACCATGGTTACGAATACACTTTGACAGTGACAATGTCTTCACCAAATACTCAAGGGTTGAGAGCACTACAACGATGACATACACGATGATTTCAGAGAAACCTTGAATGAACGAGAAAAGACATTTTAATGCAAAATATTAATGAGTTTAGATAAAGGCAAACATCAAAAGTTTTCAGCTTACTCAGGTTTAAAAAGTATTTGTACTGAAAGACTTAACATAAATCTTAATACCCCCCGTCAGAGTATTTCAATTTTTAAAAGAAAAATGCTCAGTTGATATAGGAATAAATCTTGCACCATATTTATGATCGTGCACCTTTCACAGGATGTAGATCAACGGGTTTTGAATATTCCATTTGTAAAAAAACTTTATATTGATATATAGTAGTTATTTAGATTAAATTGCTGAAATAAAATTATACAATCATAATTGTTCAATAACAAATTTAAAAACGTGTCTAATGCATGGTCCCCCTATTAGACAGAATACATTTGTGGATTTCTTATTAAACAGATGTAAAATGTTATAAACGCAACGGAGAAAAGCGAAGATACGGAAAAACGAAATGCAAAAAGTGTTTCAGTGGTTTCTTACAAGGTTTCTAAATGTCTAGACTGACTCTAGCACTTTAAAGATTAAACGTTATAGTATCGAGTACATAAAGTCAGATCATCGAAACCTTCTTTATTTTCCAAAAAGATATCGTGCGAGAATAATAACCCCGCTCTGTCTGTATATTTTCCATAACCACTCAAAAACCAAAAGCGTGGATCTCAGAGGAGGGAGTCCACGAACGATAATAACACTCGTTTGTATTTATTTCAAAATGACTACACTTAAAGTGCTTTCCTATACATATCAGTGTTACATTGGACTCAATACAACAGTATCAACAAGATCAATAAAATCAGCATGACTAGATTGCTAGAATGAATATATATATATATATATATATATATATATATATATATATATATATATGCAGTGCGTTGATAGATTTTCTTACTGAGTTCCTTCTTTGACCTCACTGTGTCATGTGACTGGGCATGTCATCAATGTTCGGCTAGTCGAATGATCGCGCTACTTAAAGCCGCTACTTTTCACATTTACAGCAAATCTTGGTCCAATTTGTCCAGTACTGATAGGCAATCATCACCCCACGATCATTCCAGGCAATCGTGAAATTTCTTTTATTTACTAAACAAGACAAGCACATATCAATATTAATCAAACCCTTCTCACTTTTGTCTCTTGACGGAGGAGCTCCTTCTTCTCCACCAGCTACAGAGTTAGGGCTTGCTCCCATAATGCTACAGTTGTATAACAGTACTGCAAAAATGTATGTCTAGGTCCATAATACTACAGTTGCATAACAGTACTGCAAAAATGTAAGGCAAGACCCATAATGCTACAGTTGCATAACAATATTGTAAAAATGTAGGGCTAGGTCCATGATGCTACAGTTGCATAACAGTATTGCTAAAATGTAGGGCTAGGTCCATAATGCTACAGTTGCATAACACTATTGTTAAAATGTAGGGCTATTCCCATAATGCTACAGTTGCATAACAATATTGCTAAAATGTAGGGCTAGTCCCATATTGCTACATTTGCATAACAGTACTGCAAAAATGTAGGGCTAGTCCCATAATGCTACAGCTGCATAACAGTACTGCAAAAATGTAAGGCTAGGTCCATAATGCTACAGTTGCATAACAATACTGCTAAAATGTAGGGCTAGGTAGATTATGCTACAGTTGCATAACAATATTGCAAAAATGTAGGGCTAGTCCCATAATGCTACAGTTGCATAACAGTACTGCAAAAATGTAGGGCTAGGGCCATAATACTACAGTTGCATAACAGAACTGCAAACATGTAGGGCTAGTCCCATAATGCTACAGTTGCATAACAGTACTGCACAAATGTAGGGCTAGTCCCATAATGCTACAGTTGCATAACAGAACTGCAAACATGTATTGCTAGATTCATAATGTACAGTTGCATAGCAGTATTGCAGAATTGTAGAGCACCCTATTTCAATAAAATTAACCAGCATAATGAAAATGGAAAGAATGTAGCATTGAACAAATACAACAGAGATATGTAGTTAAGGTAAAATGGGAATAACAGAAAATAGCTGTGATATTGCATATGGGTGGAAGAAACATGGGGTAAAAATATTACTTATTAATGTATGTTAATCATGTAGTTAACTATCCACGTGCATTCAGGTAAGGAGTTATGAATACACATATTTGACAAAATAAGCAATTATGAATGGGTTGTTATACTTAATTAATAAATACAAGATTTCCTCACATGGCTGCTTTACTTTTTCCTTATGTAAAACTGGAAAAACTTAGTTACAGCAGTATTGCATTGAACCCTCGATGTCTAGTTACGTTTGTACCAGAACACGCCTGATGGTTCTAGCTCGTGTGTTGCATAATTCAGCTGTGTATATTTCCAGCTGATTTCCGGTGATTTTAATTGCAGCCAGTGGTGTAAGATGTAGGAAGCCATGCAAGACCAAGCTGATCATATGAGGTGTCAATTTATGATATTCCGAACTTAGCTCGAACCTTATGTCAATGACGTGGTATCATATCCGCACAGTTGTTGTTGAACGGTGTTTTCCTTTCTTATTATTCGTTTCCATGTTGGAAATAGCACAGTTCTATAAATTCATATCTCGTATGTAAATATTAAAGCGATAAAAGTTCATGTCGTCAGCATAGTCTCACGCTATCATTTTCATTAGTGAATTGACGAGTTTTCTATCTGTCAAAATGAATGGAAAAGTTTCATATTTGTTTTGTCAACAGTATTTTATTATCGTTCATACTTATTATATGCACAGTATAATGTGTATATTTGAGTTAAAAACGTTTTGAAAACGTTTTAAAATTTCTTAATACCTAAGTTTGAATTATACGTATCATTCGAGCAGCAAGTTGTATTTAGTGCATATGTACAGCATTTTTAGAAAATATTTGTTTAATCTAAATTGTATACCAGATCAAAAGTAATGTATCGCTTGTAAGTGTAGCTAAATGGTGTCTGAAGTGAACATGTCAGAGTAGTTCCGTATTCGTATACTTAAGAAACATGTGGGCAGTATTAGTTTTCACACTGGTCGTTTGTTACTTTTGTAAACATCGAATTCAAAGTATGATAATGCACAATTTGTCAGAGTGAGATACATAAAAGCCTAATTTATATTTTTATTAAAAACGCTACCGGCGCATATCCCGACGTTTCCAAATTACGCCACGAGCGGCCTGGCCTGACTCAGAAGACAATGTTTCATCACTGCAAATAAATATTTATCTTTTCATATTCAGTTGAAATATTAACGGCTATAAGGTGGGAATCTTCACAGTTTCAAAGTTATGAGCTAATGACAAGTCTCATACAACAGCAGCGCGACCCAATGCGTGTGATGAATGCACAGAGGCATTTAGCTCATGCCCATTTACTGTATACATGTTTGTAGGGTGTGGATATTACTAGTTTCCAAATTACTAGCCACGACCACGTTATCAGCTCCAGAGGAACATATCGGTGACTATATTGGATATGTCTAGTTTAGCCCCCTTACGCATTTCAAACCTATATGCTGCGACAGGAAACAGCTGAAATTGGCCATGCAATGGTTAACGGGGGAAAGTTTGTACGTGATAGCACCACCCGAGGATGACCAGTCGTATTATGATATACTCAACGATTTCACGGAAGAGCTTCGTCGTCCACCATTCAGTTCATTTCCACGATCGATGAATCACCATGATTGACGACCTTGACCGTGAGAGTAATAAACTTGCCGTATACGGCGATGTGATGCCTGACTGACAAGACAACCCACCGGGAACATTTTTCAGTGGCCGGTATAAAACGCAGATATGATCTATGTTGCAAAACGATACGCACACGTGCATAAATTGATCCGGGACAACTGTAAAATGTTGATGATATTTCCTGGGGTTGACGCGTTCAGACTTGTAATCATTTACTGGACCTGGCATGCCGCCGACCACATGTGGGATCAGTTTCGGAATATTTGTGCAGAGGTCATCAAGGGCTCGTATGATTCTCTCACAATCGGCTTGAACGGGAGAAAACAATATCTGGAGGGATTGTACTTTGAGCTGGAGCTAAAGTAGCGCTTCTTAGAGTGATGATTTTGCGAGCTAGATAGATCTTAAGGTCAACTGGAGAACAAATGATGGAGAGATCGCAGGGTATGCTAGAGAGGTCTAGGGTGAGATTAAAAAGGCATCCTAGAGAGATCATTTGGTTAGCTAGAGTGATTGTTGGTTAAGCTGGAGAGAAGATTAAGAGATTGAGCAATATGGGGTGAGCTGGAGAGGACGAGCCGCATTAATCGAAAATCAGTTGTGTAGGGGTAAGGGAATGGCTGATAATTCTATCAGGAAACTGTAAGTTAAAATCTTCACAGAACCATAGTGAAATTTACTAACTGTATCACTTCATATATGGGAGTCAAGAAATCATACATGAACTTTGATTTCATGCATCTGTTCATCAGTATATCAAAAATCCAAATAAAATAAAATGAAATTAAAAAAAAATATTTATAAAAAAGATAAGATAAGAAAAGATACAATAAGCTACTTTAATGGCTCTTTATCACAAATGCCCACGCTTTTCACACGATGACTTTTTGTTTCCCATGTTTTGTATAAGAACAGAGGGTATAAAATTGAGCCTAATAGTTGTGCTTCCATAGAAAGGCATTGTGGGGACGTTAATTGCGCATATTCAGAAAGTCTGGCTTACATGATCTACGTACCGATTGCTAGAATTTGCATAATTAGATTCAACCCGGAAAATGGATTTTCTATTTATGTATGCTTTGTTTTTTAAAGGGTGGATTTAATTAGGGGATCTGATATTGATCATAATGTGAGTTTCCGTGGTTGTTTTTGTTGTTGTTTTTTTTAGAGGGCATGGGGGGGGGGGCGTGAGGTCGAATTTTCTGTGGGTCATAGAATTTAACATTACAAAGATTTCAATCAGGATCTAAGGAATTTTAACATTATGCTTGGGTCACTAAATACTCTACTAATACAGAGATGGCGAGTTCTATCGTACCCCTTTGTATTTTGATAAATTTATTAAAGTTACAAAAGTGACCTGGCAAGAACGGAGTGGGGTTAACAAACTGAAATATATTGAAATGGACGAACGCTCTTAACGATTATGAGATAAAAAAAATATTCAAGATAGATCAAGGTAATCTATAACCTGCCGTCACTATAGTTTAAGCAGTCTTGTTCCAAATATTATGTGAGGCTTAATAAAGTTGCTATACAATTACATGAGTTATTAACATTCCAAATACAAGGTATTTATCAATGACTCCCTCAGTTGCTATTCATATTCCAAAGTGTGTCCTAGTGACTTTCAAGTACTTATAAATGTGTCATTTTATTACTTACAGATTCTTACGTAGTCATTAAAGTCTCAATAACCTTTAACTAGACTATTTGAAATAGGTTTATACTTTCAAGCTGTCTTTGTTGATTAGAATATGAATTCGAATATGCGAAGAAATATTTATTTGACGAATCTCTAGCATAACAAATACATTATTCTGGATGAAAGAAAACGTACGGAAGAATCATTTCTTGGTTCAAGGAAACAATGACACTCTCTCTCTCTATCCAATATTTTCAGGAAAGTTAAAGTGTGGAACAAGACAACCCTCAACAGACCTATGCTGATACACATGAAGAAACATCCTTAAAAAATAATACAATTCACTGTAAGAAATGCTATCAGTTAAAATAGGCTGATGAATTCAAGAAAGGATTGATGCTTGGATGAAATGTAAAATGTGCCTTAAATGGGCTAAGAAGTTTGCAAGAGCGAAAAATAGAAAATCGACAATATGGGAATCTGGAATAACTATTGAAATACATTGCATGATTCGGCGTATAATGTCGAAAATTCTCAAAAGAATAAATTCACAAAAATTATTGACATTCTTCAGAGTTGAAAAATAAAATATACGAGGAGAAAAGAAAGACTCAGCAAACGTAAACCAAACAAATGTAAAGTTGTTTTCTATCTAAACACCAAGATTTTTCCAAACTGTAATGAGGAAAAAAAGACGAATTAAAACGTTTCAGCTAGCAAATATTTAACTGTCAAAAATCAAATTTGCGGGGAAAATAAGAACAAATCAGAACAAGGACTGAAAATATTTTAGGAAACAAAACTAAAATTCTGGCAAACACGCAAATAAAGTGTTACTATCAAGATATGAAAGACCTCCCAGAATGTTAAAATATCAAATATGCGAGAAAACAAGAACAAAGAACTATGAAATTATAATGGACGGAAATAATGTTTTCATTTGCTAAATATCAACGTTATTTTTCTAAAATGGAAGAAGCGAAGGAACAAATTTTGAATTTTTTCCCTAGAAATAATGACATTTGTCAGTATTAGAAATCAAATGTGCGAAACAACGAGAAAAAAGGGTCAACAAATTCTAGAGCTAGAAATGTCAAATTCAAACAAGAAAACATCCAAATGTATGCCCTCTAAATATCAAAGTTTTCCCAAAATGTTCCAAGACACGAAACGATATTAAACTAATTTTCATGAACAGGATTCCTCAAATTATGGAAATGTAGCAGAAAGCAAAAGTACAACTCTACGATTACATCTGTTCAAGGCATGGTGTTATGAGTAACATCTTTGGGAATCCGTGTATTATAAAGAACGTTTCAACTCACAATAAGAACGATTTATAAAGATACATGTTTTCTCTTGTTGTTTAGAGGAAAATAATAAAAGAAGAAAGAAAAGGACAATGGGGAATAAATCGAAGACAAAATAGAATGCGATTAAGAAATTAAATTCGTTACAATTACATCTTATGCTGAAAATTAGTGTATTATCAAGCGGAAAAGTGGACTAACGACTATTAATAGACGAAATGTACCCAGATCTTTCTCAGTTTAGCAATTTCAATTTCGCAATACAAACGCCCATTTTCGTCAAAAGCCTTCGATGAATTTGACAAAATAGGTTACTCCAGCTCAAACTACACAAATTCCAGTTTACCTTACTTCATCTCCAGCTTACCTTCTTCAGATTACCTTCCGATTTCTTTCTACAATCTCTCTCCAGTTTTTTATTCGATCTCTCTAGCTCACCTGTTTTTAACAATTTGACGTTCAATATTTTTCATAGGTTGGAAGCGACTAGCTCCGTTTTATTTGTTGTAATGTCTGCTATTTCATCTTTCTCTATGTTCCACATGAAGCATTTCTTCCTCTTGCATGTAGGTCTTCCTCACAGTCATGTTTATGTTGGGTCACCAGGTTCTATGGTAGCAGCCGTAGTATCTCGAATATGTATACAGATTCACCTATTTTATACCATCGTACCTAAATAAGTTTGAAAACCGCCATAACTTATTAGATTTGCGGATTTGCTGTTCACTATTGATGGAACTCAAAAGCGAAGTCGTCACTTTGTCAAATCTTAAACTATGACTTTAATTACCTATATAAACGCGAATATTTGACATGTATTATATCGGTCAGAAAGTTGTGTTTTAACGAGGAAGTCACTTTCATAGAGATTGAATTTTATTGGTAAATTCAGGGGAAAATGTGCTTATGACAATACAAAAAAGAACTGCAAGCATATTAATTATGTCGAATTACTTTGCTTCATTCGAGATGAAGGCGCGAGGTGATTCTAGAAGTGCAGCAATAAATAAACGGAGCAGAAGGCTTGTGAACTCCATCATCATATCATACGTCAGTAGTAATCTGCTGAATGATTACTGCATTGTCAAATGCATGTAAAGATACATTGCTATCTAGTTCGTTCAGGACATTAAATTACTTTTCAATATCACCTGACTTTCAGATACACTGTATAATTGTTCTACTGACTCACTTGCAAAAATACCTGAAATTATACATGGCGGAAACCATGACTACGAACTGCAAATTCGTTTGTATATAGTAGGATACGATATGTCAAAATTAATTGCCTAATCGGTTTCCGATAAGTACAGAAATGGAATTGTTCTAAAACAATTACGTCACTATGGAGAAAATCAGTAATATATTACAGAATACAACTCCTGCGAACTTTACACGTCATTCTATTACCATGAGTTTAAAGGGTGTTGAATAATGCAGTACAGAAGGACGGAGAGAATGATAAAGAAAGGTGTTTCAAAAGTGGCAAAAAAAGGTTTAAGACATTTGAACTGATGGAACAGTTTACAGAAGCCTTTGATGAACTGCAAAATAAATTAGTAGCTTAACTCATCCTTATTCCACGATCTTAGTAAATTAATTTCCGTTTAAATTTCCTTGTTACATTATAAGCATTATTTTTACTTCACGAAATTTAAATTTTAATCATTTTGGAATTTCTTTACAAATCCTCTTTTCGTCTTTAAAGAATAACATAATTTATCAATATTTTCAGTTTAATTTATGATGCAAGATGAATGGTACTAATTTAATTGTATCTGCTCTTTTTAAAGCTTATAAAATAATGCTAAATGAATCTTTCAATGAATCTTTCAACACTTCAATAACCTGCGATCATTCTTTTATTTCTTTCTACTTTTTTATAAAATAGTACTATTAAATTGAAAATTCATTAACTATTTAGCGATTTTTGAACATTATTTAATTATATATCTGCGTTGTCTTTTTGACATGTGCTTCTGCAAGTGGACAAATGTCTATGTTCTACCATTAGTGGAATAAATTCAAGCTGAAATCAACTTGTCTCCAGGCATATTATCTTGCTGTTTATAATTGTTTCATGTACGGTGTGAATCGATGGACATAGTAAGTGCCCGCTTTCAAATGCAAGTAATTAGAGTATTCATACTTCTAAACCTAAAGACATATCGATACAATAAGTATAAACGTATGGCAAGCATGCTTTTGAAATTTACGACATTGCTGCAGTAATTTGACTATATTTTCCCCCGCGGTGCTAGCGTTTGATGGTTGTCTGGAGTTAATACTTTTAACTTGTCAGCCAATCATATCACATTTCAATCGCTAACTCTATAACCAATACAATGGCCTCCAGCTGTTGCCTGGCGTGAAAGGTTACTCTACACTGTTGCACACTATTACGGGTAAACATATACGAGCAAGAACTGTCAGAGTTCCACAAAGCAGAGTGTAGAAATTACATAGTAACTTTGCGCTTTGATAACACCAAAAGTATTGAGAGGATTTAGCTAAAATTTCAGATTTAATGACAAAATAAGTAAATAAAATGTTTAAACTTTGCAACAATAATCAATATTTTCTTTTACAAAGGATAGTTTGCTGGGCTCATTTCGAATAACAGCTACTGGTATCAATGGGCTTAACAATGGGGATACATTTTGATTCTATACGGGTTGCATGATTTTTGCAAGTTCTATATAAATAAAAAAAATCAGTACATGCAATGTTTATGCTCGCTGCGGTTTCCACAAAAGCTAAAAAAATATATCTCGTCAAGTGTAAGGGGTATATAATGATAATTTTACCTGCAAATCTGATATTACTATTGCAGAAATCGGCGTAGTCGCAGCATTGCACATTGTCCCACTTCCGGCAATGAACGTCAATCGTGTCACATCCAAGTTTTCTCGTTCCCGTTGTTCGATTGAGCTCGGCATAACACTGAGAAGTAAATGATTGGATTGGAAGTTATAATCTCTTTGTCTTTAATTAAGCACATTATGTCACTTAACTAAGTATAGTATATAATGCACTATTTGTAACTATTGCGTACAAGCTTTATCATACATTTGTATTGGGGAAAAGTTTGCGAGCATTACAGAAAGTTTAACATAGTAATGTAGCAATTGTAACTTTTCAAATTGGCCGTCACCTACCCCGCTCCACCTGACCAAAATAACAAAACGTACATGTTCGGGAAAAGCAACGAATTCAGCTTATTAGACCCATCTTTTAAACAAAGAACATGTTCTTGAAACATCCAGGGCATGCTTTCTTGAAACCAAAAGTGTGACGCTGGAACCAAACTTCTCACTCATGTAAAGTAAACAGTAATGAAAATTAGTTGTCAAACTAACTATACAGACCTTTTGTGTCCATATACCCAAACGTATCAGACCATGGAAAGTGAACGACATTAATTATTTGCCTTTGTCGTCTGAGACACTGAATGAACTTAAAAATGTGTATACGTCGAAGTTTAGTCACTAATATCTCTGTATTATGGAGGGAATCAACTGTGACGTTGAAAACAAAGAAGAAAACAATGCAAAGCACCATTTTTGTTGCCTGATTGCATTACCTTATGTTTGTGGCCTCGGAATGAGGAAGGACAAAAATTACTACCGAACCTACTACCGAAATATCGTAATTATGATGAAATTACTTCATGTACGTCCAAGAATACCCCACCAGAATATGTCATACCGGAAGAATCGTTTGATACAATTGCAGAAGAAGCAGACCAATAATTGTAACTATACTAAGTGCCGAAGATATTATTCCAATAAGAATTTGGCGAAGACCCAAACAACAACAACCGTGTTGGATAATATAAAATTGAAAACACTGATATGAATACAGTTAAAGAGTATTTTGGCTAGGGTCGTAATAAAATGTTTAATTTTATATATTGAACTCAGCCTCATCATGATGTGCCACAATATATTTGCCGAAACCACAAATGTTTTATAAAATGAATAAATACATCAAATTTGAGATCATCATTATTCAGGGGATGCTGACAAACAACAACTCATCAATATAAACAAGTAATTGTATTTTATTAAATATCAATAAATACCGCCAAGATATACCGCAAAGGTTTTAATCATTTTTACAGGGCAATATGATGTTACTTCGCATTTTGTTACATTATGTTGCAATAAAATATTATGTAACATGCAATGTAGGAAATGAGTCTGAAACAGCTACTAGCATGAGGAAATACAGAAAGATCATTGCAAAATAGCTTGGAACATAAAGAAAATGAAAGATCAAAATTTAAGTTATTTTTAAACTGCGACACGTTGCAGACACAGTGGTTCAATCAATCAAACATTTTTTAAGCCAATCAAAATATTTTGAAAGGAAGTTAAAGGAGATTAACAGAACATACGTCGTCTATACCTCATGTTACTTCATCTTTTTTTTTTTTTACAACCATTAGAAGTCACAACCTCACATGAAATCAACAACTCAAATACAGGCAGAAAATGAATTAAAACAATATCGTATACCTGAAGAACAACAATCTATTCTTTTACATAAGTTTGCTAAACTTATACTTGTTAACACTAAATCTATTAACAGACTTCCTGATGCCGATACTGGAGTGATAAGGAAAACATTCAATCCTAAATTTAAAGAAAAAGCCGCCAAGAAACCGCTCTTATATTAGCCATATATAAAAATGGTACAAAGTCAGTTAGATGCGATGATGCCAGCTGGTGAGCCGCTAGATCAACAACTAAAACAAAATAAAAAAGCCACGTAAAATAACAGATATTAAAAACTAGCAAAACTGACTAAGTCAAGCTCTGTGGTAACATGCCAGAAAAGATGTACAATGCTAAATATTGACCATGATTCTGATGAAGGTGTATTTGAAAGGCATTTTTCAGCCAAGAAAATAACATCATAATCAAGACAATTTTGTGGCTGCAAAAAGGAATAATTTATTCAAGGAAACCTTTATTAAAAAAGTTACTGCAAAAGAAACAAATTTGATTTTGTGTACAAGCTAACAAGAATTCATCTGACCAACAATTGTTCTGATAATATTGCATATACTAGGAAACGTTCTTCAAACATTAGGATTATCCGTAGCATCTCAAGCTGTTTATGGAGGGGCATACAATGCCATAAACCAGGAATCTGGTATTGGTAAAAGACGATGAAGAAAGAAGTAATAAAATACAACAATACAAGTTGCCATAGATTGAATCCGGGTAGAGTTTATCACATCGAAATATACATCACAACAATACTCATTACAGTATCATAATACCATGGCAGTGACAAACTGAGATTAGCAAAAGAGCAAATAAATAGTACTATGCTAGGTGAAGCAGAGAATCACAGCTATTATCCACGACTTCGACCCACACAATTAAGATAAAACAAACAAGCATGGGGAATATAGGTCCATTGTTGGCTGGTTTTGCTGGAAGTTTATTACCTTATATATTAGGTATGCGTCGGAAAAGAACATTGCCAGACACTTACGATGTTCAAAGAGATTCAGCCAATTGATTTTAAAAAAAGGAACAGGTAGACTTAAAATTTAACAAATTTACAGACTGAAAAAAATATGGAAAAAAAATCAACGACTTTAGAGACTGTTTTAGCAAGATATATTACTGTAAAATATAGAATTAAACAAATGCATGGTTATTAACATGAATAGCATTTTGAGGGCGATGGAACACACTGGTTTGCCATTCATTATGATCCTAGATATTATAATACTGAATATTTGGATTCATGTGTCCTGCATTTCGCAATATTTTCGAAAGGTATATCAGACAAAGCCAGAAAAGCCAATTATTTATATTTATATTGATTTGATAATGTGTAGATATTATATGAGTGTTATAAAATCTACTATTATAAAACGAAGCAGCTAATTAAAATATTATTAAAGTTAACGGACCAAAATTGTAATAAAAATTATTGAAACAATATATAAGTTATGTAATATATTTATATAACATGTATTGCATGTAGGTGTAAAAAGTGAAACTGGTATGAATCATAAAATTATAGCATAAAAACAAAAATAACAGGAATGTTATGAGTCAGTTGTATAGTATGCAGTACAGGAAAACATCATGATTTCTCTCATCAATTATAGGCGATTAACTGACCATGCATAAGGTAATCATGTCAACGCTGCCAAAGAAAGGTCTTATGTGACGAGGAGGATACCTGTAGTGTGCACCAGGAAGTGAGCCACTCAATCCAGAAACGACACGTATTAATCAGCTTGATAGAATATGCGAGATCCGGTATTATTGCTATGTCAAAATTCCGGATAGCAAATTAATACGATGAGAGTCAGATGTTGTATGAACTTAATCAGCATGTTCGAAAAGAGATCACAGAGAAAACTGATAAGACTGACGTAAAAAACAATATTGGGGCTAGGAAAAGTGAAAATGTTGTTAAGCGTACCTAAGGGAACTTGGCAACTAGTTGAGGAGTTATCTAAACCAATAATTAGTAATTTCCCTCAACGCCGCATTATGACTGATATCATGAGCTGATCTAGTTCATATGTAAATTAAATAAAAATATAAATATTTGCTAAACGTTACTGACAATGTCAATAAATATGCACGGAGTGTACCATTCTGTGATCAAACGGTCACTAATATAATTAATCCCTTTGAAACAATTATAAATGTAAGGAAGTCTAAACAATTAAGAGTTGACCAAGTCAATGAAATTTATAATAATTTTTTACCGTTCTATGAAAACAATTCTGAAATGCAATACTCTTATAATGAGGACAGTTTTTAATCTTTTGAAAGATTGAAGAGAACAAGGAAAAATATAAGGTTGAAATACTTCACGGCAAACAATACCCATACATATTTAGATGCCTTGCAAATATTATAGATAAATATAATATTTCCAAATACAGTGTTCTTTAAAATGAAACAGGCTAGCACAAAATAAAACGAATGTCCCTTATATTAATCTGCAAGATGATTTTGTTTTTCAGAAAGGAGGAAAATCGAAGTAAAAATGGGTCATATGGTAAGAAATTAAAGTACAAAATCTACATTAAAATTAGATGTACACTAATAGGAGTGAAGAATTGTTTAAATTCATACGTATGCTGTATTCAAAACCATCTGTGTATAAAACAAATGATTACAATGACAAAAATATAAAGAACGTTTTACGAACAAGAATTACAAAAATCAAACTAAAACGTTTTTAGACTTTAATGAATATTACAATTTCATTATAAAAATAAGATATCGTTTGACAAATGGACCGACTTTGGGACAGAAATGTAGTCATGGAGACCATTTAAGCGTATTCATCCGTCGGTTTCTGTTTCATATTTAATGATCATTTAAATGAAGCGCATTCATTATATATGTAATGCATACCCGATTGTTAGAAACGCATGTCCCAAAGCATTCTTATCCCAAACGATATAAATACTACAATGTGCCTTCACCAGTGACCGTGACTGCGCGTAAATGGCATGAAAACGCAGGCCTGAAGTGAACAACACGAGCATGACATTAAGCATATTCCACCGGTGGCCTCAACAAATCAATTTATCATCTTCTTTTGAATCATGTAACGTTTGTTTTGATGTTTTTGTCTCTTAGGTGCCAAAAAATAATGTAAGCACTATATTCACTATTGTTTTCTTTTGATGCATTTCTCACATTTCTAGGTAATAAAAACATCGTAAGTAACCGAACCCTCACTCTATCCCACTAAATGGGAAGACGATTCTTGGTACCAGAATCCATATTATGACCAGTAGTGCAATATTTTTTATTTATGAAAGGTTAGTTTTAATGAAGTGTTTCACGTATGAGCTGTTATAAAATGTAATGATTAATTACTTACTTTAAACTTTGTCGCACAAGTGTTATTAATACAAGAGTGGGAACAGGAACACTTCGTCAGGTTTTTAGCCATCTGGGATCGGATGCAATCTGTGTATTATAAGAAGATAAGACTGATTTAAATCTTAATCTTAATAAAATAAAATTCAAGCATCGTTCCTGAGCAAAATCGTAAATTGAGACAAAGGCAAGACATGAATATAGATCTCTCTTTTCTCAAGAATTATAGATGTATTGTGTAACAATGTACAACAGAGTAATGTACTAAAGGTGCAATCCACGTGGTCCTCATATCCGTTTTTCAGACGAGATAATATGCTACAATCATTAGATGATATTCAGTGAAATTTCCAGTTTTGCACGTGAAGTAGTAGTTGTTGTTGTTGTTGTTGTTGTAGAGTTTAACGCCATTTTTCGGCACACGATAGGCTATACATGGCGGCCAGTATTAATGGTGGAGGAAGAACCCGGGAAAACCGCGGAAAGAACCACCGACCCACGAGAAGCTACTGGCAAGCTTTCTCACATACCCACATTGGCTGAATCCGAGACTCGAACCCACGCAGACAGAGGTGAGATGGCAGTGATCCGTAACGGAGAGCGCTTTAGTGCACGTGAAGTAAACACCGGCAAACGTTTTGCTAGCTTTATCAACATTGTTGATATTTGACATAATATACTGTAACCTGTCACGGGTCAAGGTCAAATAAAATGGCATAGATGGACAGCTCACGCTTTATTCGGTTACTAGATCTGTGCAGTGTATTGTAGTTCACCATCAAAGTTCTTATTTAGATGACAAAGCACAAAACAAAACAAATATAGTCAACGCAGTTTATTATATGACTTCCAGGTTTGTATGTGTTTTCTCACAAGATCACGTAAAATATAATATTTGCCAATTTTCAGAACAGATGTTTATAGTGTGTCGCTTGAGTTGAATGCGACACTGTGTGTCGTTTTGTAATAACAAAGTGTCGTTGTGTCGGCTATATTATTTCGACATCCAAATGACACGACCACAATAAAATGGGTGGAAATTTGTGATTTCAAACAGATACATGAAACTGAGTAGGAAATTCGATAATGACAGGACTAAATTTCCAATGGATAGCAGACGACTGTGTTGATGACGACACAGTGACAGTGTCGTCAGCTAAATCCCTCAACGGGAAATTTTATCTGATATAAAGAGGAAATAAAAGTTGAAACAATTTCAGAGAAATAGTAGCCATTATGAGTACTAAATTTAATGCGTCGGTAGTAACTAGTCTACCTTGCTATTAATGCTTGAAATTATCTGCTGAGATGACTAGATAATTTTGTTTTGCCTGGTCTTGAGACCTTTACTGGAGTCCAGTAGAACTACAACTGCCAAAACAGGCGGATCTCACCCCTATTTATAGGTTTTGGGAACACACTCGGGAAATTCATGACATAGATTTCACGAATTTTACAAAATATGAAAGAATTCGGAAAGATTAACCTGAACGCCTCCTATTGAGAAGCCGAGCGCCCAATACACACATTAGTAAAAATGGCGCGCGATTTCAACCGACAAAAATAGCAATAATTTCACAATAAATTATACGAAGATTCATCACTGATGATGAACCGTTTCATCACACTGGTAACGACAAATTATGAACTTACATGAGTATTACCTTAATCCGGGAGAAAAATAGATACAATTGCCTATTTCTCTCGCAAAATAGAAGATAAGTAATAACAGTTTACAATCCTATCATGTACACACTGGGCTTCAAAAATCTTTACCCAGATGATACATATTTAAACAAATCATTTTTATACGATTTACATATTTTATCAAATTGCTTTTCTTTTATGCAAGGGTATTATATCAAAGACTGTTACTACATTTACTATTATTTGCATTGGAAATAGTCGCACTACTTTTCAACATGAAGATTCCCTTAACAATAAAAGGAGATTGCACATTATCTCCAGCATTAATGATATGTGCAAATACACTTTATAAGAATATAAGTTGACAGGTAGTCAGGATTGCTTCAATATTTCGATACTTATGGTGCCCGACACCGAACATACGGATGAGGCTGTTGTAAAAGGTTTGCCGACAGATCGGAGGCACTTTTGTGAAGTCCGATACCTCCGGATTTAATCTCCCCTTCAAGACGAAATAGTGCAGTCGCGGAGATTGTTAAAGTCGTGAGTTACAGAAAGTGGGGCGATTCCAACAATATACATTTCAATGTTCATGAGTGAAATATGTATATAATTATGCTCCCACCTCCAGCAGATTTAGTAGAGTCAAGCAACTTGCCAAGATGAAGAAATATAAGGAATAATAGGATACTGGACAGAGAAAGCAAAATGTATTATATTGAAAGGGAACATGGTGCTAGGACCCAAATAAAGTTAAAACAGGATGTACATATGTGACATGAAAACCGTGCTTGGAATTCAGGCATTTGGAATATAGTATTCTGGCGCCTATTAAGTTTGTGATGCCGAATTACTTGAATATTCTCTGTTCGTTTGACTCTGTCAATAGCTTTCATTTATTAAGGCATGATCAAAATTTATTTGAATTGTTTCTATGAATCCACTGTTATCGTTATGTACTTCCCCACCCAACTCCACTCACACAGCTTCACCATCCCACCCTATATAATTCCATATAATTTATATGCTTCTCTTTGGTAATCCGTACTAAAACTAATTTGAATTTATGATTTGTTTTCAATCATATCCATTTCGACGGCAATTTCTTTGTTGCTGTTGTTATCGTTTCATAATTATGAATATTGCAGTGATGTTGATTATATATATATATATATATATATATATATATATATATATATATATATATATATATATATATATATATATATATACTCCTAGATTGTCGATATTGATGGCTTTAACAACTTGCTGCAATATTACCAAAACTGACCGCACAGATGGCCAGGTGGTTAGAGCGTCCGCTTCGGATGCGGGAGGTCGCGGGTTCGAACCCTGAACGAGTCAAACAAACGACATATAAAAATGGTAACAGCTACATCGCTATTCGCTCAGCATTTGGAAGTTAGTGTTATGACTGGTTGGCTTGGTATCAGGATAATGTGACTGAGTGGGACACCATGCTACATGTCTGCGGGATGATGTCCATGTGCTAGACATCACAATAAACTGCCACACTGCAGACATCGTATAGACATGACTGACAAATATTTAAAGCTACGTTTAAAATCTAAATCACACACACACACACACACACACACACACACACACACACACACACACACATTGCCAAATCGAGGATTAAGTCTTATCTGTGAAATAAATGTGAGAAAAATATCATTGCTGCTCCATATATAAAATAATATTTGAAACCCGGAAATATTGCAAAGCTAACGTTAAACGCGGGTATCGAGTAAAATTTGTGTAGCCCTATTGGTAAATTAATGCCATCATTGGAACAACAGTATCGGTTTTCATACATTCCATAACGCTAGTTTCTAAACATCCCTCAGGCAAGAACGACAGTGATTAGTTGGTATCTTTATATCTGCGCAGTGCATCATGGGTAAAAATGACCGCATTTCAATCACTCTGTTCAAAGATGGCGGCTGAAAGTTTTAATTTAGCACCAGAAGTGTGATGTAGTTATCAGCCAGCTGAGTTGCACGTTTTTAATTCCACATTTTTTATCCGTTTTAGTAACTCCCTAATATCTTTGCTATTTTTTGTTTCAATGACAACCAGAACGACCATTAATATAAAACCCGTTGATCAACAAGCTTCAGTTCATTCGGATGAAATAATGCACATATATTGTGTGTGTATAATATAATGTACGAATATAGTATGAAGTAATTCGAGTAAATATGAACAATACATTTTTTAAATAAGGTTCAAACAAAAAGCTCTTTAATAGTAAAAGATGTATAAATGCAAATTCTTTGGAATAGGAGGAATTATTTGTTTATCTATGATGGTGTATTGCGTTACATTGTTGTAAGATTTGTATTTTCTCGATTAGCCAGAAGTAACTAGATGGGTTTGGGAGTGCATGGAGGAAATAGTGAGCGGTGGGTCCTTTATCCTCTTGTTTTGTCTTAATCCAGATCGACGCCTCCGTAATCCAGTAATACTACTTATTGTCGCAATCTCCCGCAACATCGTCGTCAAATGTCTACATCAGATCGGCAATATTTCAACATGTCTTCTTTAAGTCAAAAGGTTATATATGATCAGTTGCTACCAGGTGTAGAATGTCCAATTTTTGGTGTGTGTTCCTACGGTTGTATTTGTAAGAACGAACGTCAGACAAATACGGGACCAAAATGTATCGATTAGTTTCGATGTTGAAAAAGTGTTGAAATTAACATGCTGCCATTTCTCTCATTTCGAACGTTGTTGCCATTCTATTCAAAACCATAGCCAGATATCGCATGGAATCTTTATACTGTGCGTTGAGCACTTTTGTGTAAATAAGCGTGGATCCTTTTATGACGACTATTGGATATTCGATGCCTTGGTCCGAAAAATATTTGAAAAGAAATCCTGAGAAATTGTAACATACCAATGACAGTTCTCGTAACCATATAGTTTCACTTCGCTCCAAGTATTGTCAATGAGATTTCAAAACCATTCAGCAAAATCAGCAAGAAAATGAGAGCACCGAAATATGATTTCTCGTCCTTATTAAAACTTACATATGCATATATATAGGAGGCAGCCCAAATAGCTAAACCATTCAGCAAAATCAGCAAGAAAATGAGAGCCCCGAAATATGATTTCTCGTCCTTATTAAAACTTACATATGCATATATATAGGAGGCAGCCCAAATAGCTAAACCATTCAGCAAAATCAGCAAGAAAATGAGAGCCCCGAAATATGATTTCTCGTCCTTATTAAAACTTACATATGCATATATATAGGAGGCAGTCCAAATAGCTAAACCATTCAGCAAAATCAGCAAGAAAATGAGAGCCCCGAAATATGATTTCTCGTCCTTATTAAACCTTACATATGCATATATATAGGAGGCAGCCCAAATAGCTAAACCATTCAGCAAAATCAGCAAGAAAATGGGATCCCCGAAATATGATTTCTCGTCCTTATTAAAACTTACATATGCATATATATAGGAGGCAGCCCAAATAGCTAAACCATTCAGCAAAATCAGCAAGAAAATGAGAGCCCCGAAATATGATTTCTCGTCCTTATTAAAACTTACATATGCATATATACAGGAGGCAGCCGAAATAGCTAAACAAACAGACCGCAATGACCTACTAAAATATGGAAAGAAGGAAAAGGCTGATAGGATACCATTTATTCTGACCTACCATCCAGACAATCCCCAAAGGGAAACACTCGAATAGTGGAATCGTCGGACGCACTAAAGTTAATCCTATTTAACAAGCCTGTAGTCGCCTACCGGAGACCAAAAACCTCAGGGACATCCTATCGCCAATCACTAATCAAGACCACCCCAGTCAATCTGGCCCCTGTGGCGATAAAAGGTGCACAGTGACTAGAGACAAATTAAAGATACATGGTCCAAACAAAACGTGCAAAACACAGAATGTCATTTATCTCATCGCATGTAAGATTTGTAGCCTTCAGTACATCAGAGAAACTGAAAAGCTACACAAAAGGATCAACCCTCTGATTGGATGACAAAGAAGCTATACAGAAACCCGGTCTCAGAACACTTTTCCTCTCCTGGCCACATTTTCTGTGATATAACAATTATTGCAATTACTCACAATCCCAATTGGAGAACCCCAAAACTGGGGAAATAAAAGGAATCTTACTGGATACGCCACCTTAGAACATTGAAACCAAGCGGTTTAATCCATATAGACTAGAAAAAGACAACCGTACACTAATAAAATTATCTTTGGCAGCCGACACATTCTCTTTTAAATAACTCTCTAAATTTGCTTAATAGCCTATGACTACTATAACAGTGAAATATCCGGGATATAATTTGCGTTTACATCAATTTACATAAAATAACATATCTCGTTATGACTCATCAATTTCAATACAAATATTTTCCAGTATCAATAACAAGCTGAAATAAACTAGTTGAAATATAATAAAGTTAAAAGGTTGAATTCCTGTAAAAACAGCCATGTAAAGTTTCGCAAACATAACCGTTGTTCTGTCTTACTTGTTTGTCTTGTCTATGTTTTGTAAATGCCTTTGAAAAGTCTCAATAAAGAGTCGAAAGCGCTCAGGCTAGCTAGATACTAGTTTCGCGCTGTTCGTTATCAATTTATTGCATATATAGCGCACTGGATCCAGCAAGGGATCACGTGTGTCAGGGATTGATCAAGATAAATGCATATATACAATATATATATATATATATATATATATATATATATATATATATATATATATATATATACACACACACACATATATATATGTGCGTGTGTGTGTGTGTGTGTGTGCTTCTGTCATTGATTGTTTGGAATTATATAAACCTTGAGAACACTTGTCATAGTGTGGGCAATTCTTATTGCGAAAAGTTACGAACATTTCTCATAAAGAACTGTTTAAATTATCTGAGTGGTATTTTCAGTACTGTGTCTCTTCGTTTGTTGTGGGCGTCGTTAACTTTATCATCTTTACTTTCAAATGTATGAAATAGCAAATAAATCTAATTCCCCAAAAGCTAGAGCTAAATTGTCAGCTACATGGGCATACTTTGTTTGTTTTACAGTCAAACTTGCTTCCAGCACAGGATACAATTTTCAGACACACTTGTCCTGCAATATGAAGCGGTGCAGTATGGAAAAATACCACGCGATTATGGCACTGTCATATATGTATGTATGTATGTATGTATGTATGTATGTATGCATGCATGCATGCATGCACGTACGCACGCACGCACGCATGTACGTAGTACTTATGTATGCATGTATGTATGTGTAAAAGACATAAAAATAGCGACCGTAACCAGATAAATGTTTTCTGTCCAAAATATTTTAATTGTTTACTATTTAAATATACTTGTTTAACTTGCTATTTTTTTCTTCTTCTCTTTTTGATATATTTCCGCAAAAGTAATGCCATCATTGGAGTTTAAATATCATGTTTTGGGAAAGGATCTAGATGAGTAATTTAATAAACGACAGTAAAATAGTTTACAAACAGTTGTTCGTCCAACCTGCGCAAAGGTTAGCTTGACACATCCATCTGTACACAGCCCAAGCATAATTTACTCAGGTGGTGTTGTGGTTTACTAACTGGGTTAACATTACAGATATCATTGTAACGTTATCCAATTATCGTTGCAACGTCTACATTTTATTGATGCCAGAGAATGGAAGCAATAAACGTTACCGTTGCAACGGTATTTTTAACATTAATAGTTTTGGTTATTTCAAAAATATATTTTATCGTCGCCACGCTAAAAATATTCATTTTACCGTCGGGTCTTTGTCCAGTGCTAAACAATATATTGCTACCGCTCTAACGACAGAAATTATCGTTTTAATGACACACTGTTTCGCTACAACACTAATTTGATAACCTGGCTACTGTATTTTGTATACAGTTCAACTGTTGCAAAGGTACCACTAGTTTCTGCCATTTTGGAACACCACTGGTTTGTAAAATCTACAGTGGAGCACGTGTAATCACTGCCCTAGTGTCACTAACCAGCGATTTATGTCTGACCTAAAAACCTGTCGACCTCAGAACGTGTATTAGACACAATCGAAAAGAAAAACTTGGATTTTGGGCTGCGTTCGGTTGGAAAGGTATATTGTACTATTAAGATGGATTTGAGCTGCATTCAGTTGGGATGGAATGCAGAACCATCAACGTGGATTTGGGCAGCGGTCTGAAGGGATGGAATAGTGTACCATTAACGTGTATTTGTGCTGCATTTGGTAGGGAAGGTATATTGTACCATTAACGTGGATGGCTAACTTTCAATACCGAAATACCCCTCCTCTAAGTTGAAATTTCAACATTGTGGACAAAAATTCCCATTGAGTTGGCATCGCACTGAGTATCCGGATTTTTCAAATCATCATCAAATGTTAACCAATAAATTTTAGTTACCTTTATTTTATTGTTGGTGAAGTTATAAAAAAAATAAGCTGTTGTTTTCTTCTAGTGACTGTATTAAATATTTTCACCATTAACAATTACTACAATGTATTCAAGTACTACTTGCATGCAAATCTCTCTCTGTCTCTCTCTCTCTCTCTCTCTCTGACCCCCCCCCCCCCAACACCTCACCACACCACACACACTATGCAAAGATGATCGGAAAATGTGTGGCTTCCATCAAACATGAATATTTTCAGGATCACAGTAAAGTCTCAATAAGAATTATATAATAATGTTTCATATTTAAGGAAGAAAACTAATACATAATTAATGTTTACGTCTCATGCATTCCTTTTATTGTCTTTTCAGTAGACTATATTTTTAATACAAGTTTATGAGAAAATGGGCGACACGTGGTGAATAAACTGTTTTGTTCTTAAATATGTTTTATAACTTTATTATTGCTGACAAATGTTTCATGGAAATACTCTTGTTGAACTATTGGATGGAAAAAGCGTTTATCGAATCCCCTAAGTCTTGTCTCAACACTTGCTTTTGAAAGACAACAATGGGAAATGTATGCAAAGAATTCGGGCAGACAGATATATGCTTATGGTTTCTGGGGGTCCAATGTCAACAAAAATATTCAGAAACATATTGAATTTGATGTTCGAGACAGATTTCACAGATTGAATTTAGTGTCAAAAACAAAGTTCACAGATTGAAATTAATGTTCAAAACAGATTTCACAGATTAAATTTAACGTTCAAAACAGAGTCCACGGATGAAGCAAAAATACAAGATATTTGTATTAGTATTTAAAAATGTGTAAAAGCGATGGAGAAGGAACATTTTCACACTTCGTCTATTTTTTGTTCTAATTGTAGATGAAAGTCCTGCATGTTGAGAATTTGTCAAGAATATTATCTAATTAATACTGTGGCATTTGAGGATCACTTCTAATTCCAGGAGTAGAAAACTTTTTAAATGCAAAATACAGCTGCTTTCTATGCAAAGACACACACACACACACACACACACACACACACACACCAAGACATTCAAGCATATGTTTAAAATCTCAATCCCAAATATCTGTATTTGAAAGAATCAGATTAGAATAAAGTACAATCTATTTTTTGATTCATGTTTAAAGAATTCATACTTTAGACCGGTTGAAAAAGAAAAAGAAAACGTTTAACAATACATACCTCTTACCTTCTATCTGATGAACGCTTGCAGTCTGGCAAAATGTATTTTTCCGATTGAGTCGTAAAATAGTTTGACCAGAGCGCATAAACGTATACCGTATTTAAACGTATGTAGGTCAGTTCGTTTAATCTAAAGGTCTCTATATATTCATGTAGTTTTATTTCATTCCCTCTATATTGTCAAGGATTTTTTTTCTCGAAACCATGATTATTGTTGCATCAGGATTCAGATTTCTCTCTTGAAACAGCTATCTGGCATTGACACATTTATTTAACTTTATTCCGAACCCGAATTCAATTAAAGACGGCGTAAAGTAGACAGTTAAACTTAAAGACCATGTAGAGTAGACAGCTAAAATTGAAGACGGCGTAAAGAAGACAGCTAAAATTAAAGACGGCGTTGAGTAGACAGCTAAAATTAAAGATGGCGTAAAGTAGACTTCTAAAATTAAAGACCGTGTCAACTAGAGAGTTAAAATTAAAGACGGCGTAAAGCAGACCTCTAAAATTAAAGATGGCGTAGAGTAGGCAGCTAAAATTAAAGACGCCTTAAAGTAGACTGCTAAAATTAAAGATAACGTAAAGTAGACAACTAAATTTAAAGACTGCGTAAAGTAGACTGTTAAAATTAAAGATGGAGTAAAAGTATATTGCTAAAATTAAAGACGGCGTAAAGTAGACTGCTAAGTTTAAGACGGCGTAAAGTAGACTGCTAGAATTAAAGGCGGGGGCAAAGTAGACTGATAGAATTAAAGACGGTGCAAAGAAGACAGCTAAAAAATAAAGACGACGTAAAGTAGACAGCTAAAAATAAAGACGGCATAAAGTAGACTGCTAAAATTAAAGACGGCGCAAAGTAGATAATCTAATGCATGAATACAGTGCTTCCGCCAAAATGGGATAAAATTAATCCCGGCCAACATGTCCATTGGAGACACTGACCATAATCCGGTACAGCAAAGATAAATCGATTTAAAATTATATTGAAGGAGATATGCTCCTGGTATGATCTGTACACATTACGTGCCGTCGACCTTGTGGTACTGTGGTGGTTTTAAAGTCATTGCGTACTTTTGAGTGTAAATGTATTTTAAAATTTACATCAAAAAAATACAGTCTACTGCGATACCCTTTTTTGTGTCCTTTGGCTTCATAGAGCTGTAAGTATTTTTGGGCTTATTTGTATTTTTCCTATTAACGTTTAGAACAACAACTGATTTGTAATTTACTAACGTTCTTTTTCAAATTATGTCTAATTGCTAATGTTTTAATTAGCTTCATCTCATGAGAGCATGTAGTAACATCAAACAACCTTTAGATGTTATTTTTTGATGAACGAAAGAATTTTTAAAAAATTTGGTGCTATTCGGCTTTTCAATAAAACCTTTAGAAAAATTCATGCGAAAGCTTCAATAAGAGCTGATTGAATCTGAATGGACTACCTTGAGAATTTTAAATTTTAGTAAGATTATGACTTATGGTACTCTGAATACGATCATTAACAGAGACCGATTTCTAGGAGCTAACAAATTCATATGAGACAGTATCCATACTTTGACAAAATCTTTGGCCTTCCTGTATTTTCAGTAACACCTATAACGGGGTTTGACGATAAATAAATTACGTTATTTAGTGGAATAAATGTGGATTTCAGCGTTAAATTAATCATAAAAATACTTTTTAAAAACTGATATACAACACAACGATCTCAGTGTTAATTTCAACGAAAAATAACCCAGGACAAGACATGTCCATTCTTCTAAATACATGACATCACTGGTAGGAAAATAATGCTTCCAAGGTTAGCAGCCAAGTATTACTAATTCCTTCAAATCCTCCATTTTAGCAACAAAAATCCCACGAGAGAAATAAAAATGCAGCAACTAAAAGCAGAAAAAAGCGAAACAAAGAAAGGAAAAACATCAACTGGCATCATTAATTAGTTAAATATTCTATACCATAATTTAAGTAATCTAAACCTCCTGTCCACACAATAACTTAAGTAATATATACCATAACATTGTAATATATACCAAATTTTATTAATCAAAACCTCCTGGCATTCCATACAATAACTTGAGTAATATATACCATAACATTGTAATATATACCAAATTTTATTAATCAAAACCTCCTGTCATTCCACACAATAACTTGGGTAATATATACCATAACATTGTAATACATACCAAATTTTATTAATCAAAACCTCCTGTCATTCCACACAATAACTTGGGTAATATATACCATAACATTGTAATATATACCAAATTTAATTAATCAAAACCTCCTGGCATTCCATACAATAACTTGAGTAATATATACCATTACATAGTAATATATTCTATAAGTAATATATACCATTACATAGTAATATATTCTATAACTCTTTGCATCTCATTTTAAGCAATATCGGGATTCCAATGCAACTGCTCAGCTCTATTTCTATAGCGTTATATATTGAGCGTAAAATGCAATATGCTTGTTTCTTTTTTAATATAAATAACTCCTTCACAAAACAAATTGTACGTGCAAATTCAGTTTACATTTATTGGTAATTATTGTAGCAATTACCACTTATTGCGTTATGTATATGATGTCTGGCTATACGACACCCACCCATCGTATAAAGCCTGTTCGCATTACCTATCGCCCACAACATAGTTTAATGTACAACATTCGGTTCAACCTTTATCGATGAGTCTAAACCCACGCGGCTTTCTCATGCTTGTGAATCATTATGATATTGTTGTGTGTCACTAACATATTGGTTTTTGTCGGTAATGTAAAAAATGATGTTTTTGTTCATAATAATAAATTGTGCAATAAATCCAAAACTAAACTTCTATTTCTAAGTCTTTGTATGCAGCTTTCATAGATCTGGGTACCATTAAATTTGAAACAATAAGAATTAGTGGATGCAGACTTACGCTACACGCTCCAAGTCAAAGCCTAACGGCCAGAGTTATGTACGGGGTAACCGTGCGGTGCATGTTCTTGACGTATGCTACACTATGTAGTGCTGAAGTGTACAGTTCCTTGTAGAAACAAGAATTATCACTCCAGTTTCGGAAATCTGAATATATTTTTTATAAGAACTGTCTTTGATTCAGAATCTCACATAAGCACATGTATTTTCCAGGAAAAAAGAATTAATCCTTTTGTATCCAAGTAATTTGAAATAACTCCATACAGCACAACATACCCCTTCCAGTGTAAAGAATAAGCCCAGCTACTACTGAAAATCTCTCTCTAAAACAAAGGTTATATCGTATTCTAAAACGCAAAATGGGGTTCATGTGATCATGTTCCAAAACCTCGTCGAAATTATTTACTTGTTAAAGAGTACGTACACCCAGTGTGGCCCTGACCAAACCAATCGTTTTACTCTAACAAAAAACAAAACAAATTGTTTACATCTTAAATCAGATGTCCCATCATGACCTCGACAACAACCAATCATTCTAAAATAACAATATAACTTATTTACGTGGCTGCTACTATTTCGAATCAAGGTCAGGATCTAGATCAACATCTGGTGTTTACCAAACGAACAGTCAATGCCAACTATTTTCTGGAAAAAGTATCATCTCCAGTGAATAAGTTTCCATTACAATAGCATGTAATGAAAAATAAATAAAATTTAAAACTGCCAAACAAGCAATTAAATTGAAATAAATATATATTAAGTCATATATAATGAAATAAAATATACATAGCACAAGTTCTATTGATAAAGAAACACTTCTTTGTTAATGTTAATTGTACTATTTATTTTTCTAACCTGGACCGGCTTTTATGTATATATATATATATATATATATATATATATATATATATATATATATATATATATATATATATATATATATATATATATATATATATATATAGTCACTTTTTATCCCAAATCTTGTCACAGAGTGTGCTTTATTTATGCATTACATTTTCCTTCGTTCATTTCTTATTAGTTTGCATGTCTTCGTGTTCTCTTTTTAACTTAGGCGAGTTGCATCGTATTGGTTCCACCATGTGAATAATTGCTCTTCTGTAGAGTTAAAGCACGAGAAAAAGTTCGTCTTATCATTACGTCAAATTTTTATATAATTGGTGTGCTTTTCATTTCCCAAAAGATAAGCATCAGATACCTGCCCAGTAGAGATAAAAGTGTAAATAGCAAGAACAGAATGACCTGTAGTGATGCTATTTTGATCACTCTGCTTATTAGAGCGAGGTAGGAGGCTATACCAATAATGTTTATTTTGCTTCTTGTTGTACCTTTCATGTGTTGCAATGTTGAATTATCAAACATTTTGCTACATCCCGATAGAATTAATTGATAAGATACAAATTATCAAATGGCTAATACTTTTGCAAATCTAGTGGTCTGAAATTTGTTCTTTTGTATATTATGGCTGTTGCTTTAGCTCTTACATCATCTTAGGATACAGAACGGAAGTCACGTGTCAGATTCGTCTGATTCCTATAGGTGTACTAATTCACTTACATCGTTAACGGATAGTACGTTATCTTTATTACGTACTATCCGTTATTATATGTCATCCCTACATAATTTATGATGGTTTTGACAGTATTACACTCACAAAGAAACACTAGATAATATAGTTCAGGAAAATGATCTTAAGTTAGATGGTTACCATAAGTAATATGGGGTATAGCTGTGTAATGGTCTTTATTTCAGAAAATGTTATGTTCGAACCATGTACCGATTTATTAACATGCAACCTTGCAGGGATAGGGACAGAAATATGCTCAAAATGTTTGAAATGTCTGCTCCTTTGAATAATCGAATATCATCATTTAACGGTATCCATATATGTAGTAATATCAAAAGTCAGGGTGATTTGAACTAGTACTTATTCAATTGAGAGGTAGCGATATTTAATGTCATGCAACATATAATAATCGTGTTGACCAGATTTAAAAATTGCTCTGAAATACCATTAGTTTATCTTCAACCATACATGTTCTTTAATTGATGTACTCTCTGACGATGCTAGCATGATCGCAGCGTATCCTATCTCATTACACGGCTGCAACATCAATACTCAACATGTTATACATTGTAATGTTCTGTAATACAAATGTAATAATACTTTAACACATATAGAATGGACAACGAATATGGTGGCATATTGTGATGTTAATGGCGCCGTAGTAACTTTTCATTCGTCCTAGATTCGGTTTAGTAAAGATTATATACATTTCACGCAGGAACTGTCCGTTTGAAACGTAGAGGTCGAAGCATAAAAAGTAGCACAAACAATAAGCGCTACCGAATACTGCTTCTACTACTACTACTACTACTAATAATAATAATAATAATAATAAGAAGAAGAAGAAGAAGAAGAAGAAAAATGTTCTTAATAACAATAATCTGAGGTATAGTCAAATAAAAATTAAAAAGAAAATTGCTTTCCTAACTTCGAGAATATTGATTCTGTTAGTGCAAACTCCAATGACTATTGGATATATTTTGCCAAAGGAATGTTTTCAACCAAAATACCGGCACTCATGCGCACTAATGCGAATGTTTCGTTATATGTCAGTATAATATTATGTTGCGTTTTCCATTTCGAAAAAGCAGAACGTTTTAATCCGTTTTAACCGCTATAGCGAATTTCGTTGACATCAGTGCTAGTCTACCGTATATACATTTGAGAACTGCTAACAAGTGTACTAATGTATTAATAACAGTAGCAATACGCTGTTGTAATCAAAACCGTGCTCACCCACAAAACACGTGATGTAGATACAGTAAGTCCGCATTTTCTCAAAGGACAGCTCTTATTCATGCATAATTCGTGTTCAGTTTAGCAAGTCTCTTGTTAAAAACGCGTTTCAGTCTCTTGGAAAATAGCAAAAGGGAAGTGCCCGTGGCTATTTATGTTGTACATCAATGACATAGGCGACAACGTCTTGAGTGTAACGACACTCTTTACGAATGACTGGCGTATCCGTCAAATGATATTTAAGAAACTGTATATGCATCTACAAGCTACAGACCATTCGTCAAAGTAGTTGTTTGTCTATAATCCAACGAGACCTGACGTAGTGCTGTTCTCTAATAAATTCGAGCCCCCTTTTCCTGAACTAACATTCCAAAACGAATTTCTATCTTTTGTTGACTATCATAAACGTCTTGGTGTAACTTTCAGCAGTTAAGGCAACTGGACAAAACAGATTGATAACATATTTCAGTGAACCTCATAAATTATAACTATCTTAAAATTCTTAAATTCGAAATGATCCAGAAAAACGTTAACGTTTTACATACCATCGCCCTTCACATGAATCTGATTATGTCACACGGCTCTAATGGAGACCTTCTTAAATTGTAATACTGCAATTAAATGCAGAGTGAATTACTTGCCTTACAAGATGGTTAATTACGTGTGATTTTAAAAGAAATTGGGTGGCCATCATCGTCAGATAGACGAAAATGTTATAAACTGTCTGACTTTAAAGTAATCGCAGATGGCGTCTCCTATTTTAATTTCATGACTTCCAACGACCACGTGGTTAGTGAGGCAAGCATTTACGATCTTAGAAAAAAAAATAAGTTTGTCTCAAAATAATGACTGTCTAAAAGTGAAATAGATGTTCATTTGTTCATTATGCTATTCGTGTCTCTAATATACTCCCTGGTTCGCTGAAACGTGAAAATATCTTTACTACCTTCAAAAGTGAAACAAAGGCAAATACCACACCGGTCTTTGCCCATTGTTTTAGTTTTGGCAATTCAGCAGACTAGAATTTGAAACATCTGTGGTGATTTACTTTATTTAATTTATATTCTGACTATTTGAGAAATAATCCATTCTGTGCTGAAGAAAATTGGATATCATTAGATATTAATTTTCATGCGAGATTAATTGTCCGTCCCAGACGGGAATTTAAAAAAGCATACAAAAATTTAAAAATAGATTTTAAAATGGAATGAGCGAGTTAAAAAGAAAGTTTGAACATACAAATACAAAAAAGAAATGTATACAATAAAATTTGATATCACCGAGAGTTTCGAACTCGTAGCCTCTTTTTTGGTAGCCTCGACACAGAACCAATGTCGTGTTTATATATATATATATATATATATATATATATATATATATATATATATATATATATATATATATATGTATATATATGATATTGTATATAAAATATAGGAAACAGGTCAACAGTCTAAATCATTGTCAGTAACAAAAACAACTTTTGCTATTGGGGTCATCTGGGTTTTCTGCAAATGTCAAAATTCGCTTATTGGACATATTCCAAACATATGTTAAAAACAGGAACTCTTTATATAATAAAAGAGTTTTCAAAATTTGATTTCTTTACTGAATTAAGTATTGCCATAATCAAAAAGAAATACAGGCCGTTATCCATTCCTAGCTAATCATTGTTTTTGTTTAATCTTCTTAAACATTACCTGCCACTGTCATTAATTTATTCATTTATGATTTAATTCATGTAAGCAATCTCTCTCTCTCTCTCTCTCTCTCTCTCTCTCTCTCTCTCTCTCTCCTGATAATCAAGTACGTTAACATGCAATTGTAGGAAATCATATTAAGTTTATTTTGCTATATACGTACATTTCGAAACGATTGCTGGTGGAAGGAGTTTAATCTAATTTGTGAAAACTTGTTTCCAGACTTGGTTTGTCAGCATTTCGGTCAATAAAATATGTTTGAAAGGAAAAGGTAGTAGTGAAGCGAAAATACAAGTTACAATTAAGCAAACAAAAATTAAAATGAGTAACATCCAGTACCATTATGGTACATGACAGGTTAAATTTTTCACAGGATACTCCTGACCTAGTTGACATTGTTAAATGTCACTTTAAACAGGTGCCAGATTTATATACCAAGTTTTTACAGCGTTTTGTTGATGACATATTTAGAGCAGCATTCAGTGTACACCTGCCCATATAGCCTCTGGAATTTCGAAAGAAAAAAAAGTATCTTTGCAAAAACAAATTATCTGGTATGATGCTATTTTACTTTTAATAACAAAGTTATTTATATTTATATTTGCAATTAGTGTTTACACAAGTTTTGCTTCGACACACATTTTCGTTCTTACTTGTCGATTTACATGATTTGATAAAATGTTGGTAGCCGCAAAATATGAGAAAATAAAAAAAGTTTAAGTAATGTTGGAAACATGCAAATATATATATATATATATATACATACATACATACATACATACATACATACATACATACATACATACATTCTTCACATGATGAATGTTATAAGTACGAGGCGCTTTGTTTTAATTTTTGACATAAATTTCTTGTACTCGTGCTGGTAGCCATGGAAACCGTATGTAGAGAAACATTTAAGTAGGTATTCACATTTGCCATTTGTACCATACATTTTTAATTGATACAATCTATTTATAAACAATTCATTAATTATAATCTGGCATTCTGCATTTTGTATTTTTTATTGCTATAAAGTTGCATAAAATAAGGTTTTCTTGAGGAAAAATGTGTATCTAAATTAAACACACTTGTAACCCTAATGCTCTAAGTTACTCGTCAACATTAAACTATTTTAAGTTCCACTTAAAAATAAAGCATCACTAATAAAATAAGAAGTGCGTGTGTTTGAAATCATTGTTTAATTTGACTGGACCATGTGATTATAAGGCCGTTAAAGAGGTTTTTGCGTTCAATTGTTCACCGAAAACGTTTATGTTTGTCTACTTGTTAATGGAAATGAAATATGCCCTTTTTATAGTCATTTCCCTTAATTTCTTGGTAATGTAAGCAAACACGTGCTAACACGGGCAAACTTTCACACAAAACCTTCATCGATGCTGTCTCTTTGAAAAGGAATTTCAATATATATTACCAAAAATTACTAGGCTGGTCAGTAGTTGTATGTGGCATTTGGGAAAAATACTGGGACTAATAATAGCACATATCGTGTTTTCTGTATATAAGGCAAAAGCACCGTTTTTTTTCAAAACAAACATCATTAACTCACGGTATAGATGATTTCTTTGGATACTTTTTGAATGATTCATTTTCGCATCAGACCATTAGATTTAGTCAATACTAACAAAACATCCCTATGTTTAGCTTAACAAGGAGGTAGTACCTTTCTTTTCCATTTCTAGAAAGGGTTTTCTTGGAATGAGGAAGGTGGCGTCTACTTATTGGTAACACCATGAGTTCATGAATAGAAAATAAAAAGTGAATCATATCTCACACGTCTTTTTATATTTAGAATTTGTCTCTACTGATTGTCCGTGTGTCATATTACCTTCGCTATGGGCACCATTCGACGATTTGGTGTTTTCAACGGAATAAATCTTGTCCGTTGGTGTTTGGATAAATCCGGTATAAACTTTGTAACACACCTGTTCTGTCTTGTACCTATGTCTGAGAGGCCACATGTTACCTTCAGCAGCAGTCGTCAAACCAGAAGACATTACCGCCGAAGAAGTTGAAGTTCCTTTAGAAATGAGTTTCTATTTTGTCATCAATTTAGGAAACTCGGATCTGAAATCAGGTTTTGACTGGCATCATCAAGAACGGCGAAGAAATAGAGGTGACAATAGAAACTGCAACGAGCGAGGTGTTTTTCTGGAGTATGTTCTCGTCCTAGAGTCTGAACCTCCTCTCTTCCTGGCAGGAGATGTTTTTGTTTTTTGTTGGAGCTTTTCCTTTTCCACCACTATTCATTTTTTTCTGCCATAATTTTGGGGATTTAGATTTTCATTTAGTTTCGGTGCTTGGATCCCATTGTGAAAATGATAGAACAATGACACCTCCTAAAGATCCTCTTCCACCAGGTTTCAAAATGATTTGCATTTTGCTTTGAATTATGATTCTAGGACGAGTCAGTTGTGTCAACGGTCCTTCAGGTTTTTCAAAAACGTTTCATGACGTGGTATGTGAATGACGCCTTGTAGTAATTGATGTACATTTGAAGGAAACCGTGTTACCACTTCTTTGAGACTAGCTTCTAAAAAGTATGACCGTACTTATGTATTTCTTTTTGAGAATGATGGCATGAAGTGGACCAATCAGTTTGGCAGGAGAACGCTAACTTTTAGAAAGCAAACAAGTGAAGGGTGTTAATAAAGTTTGTTTTTTCAATACGACAGACGCAAAAGGTGACATATAAGTGACTGGACTCAAGGCGGGATCGAGCGGTCTAAATAAACGTACACATACAAAAGTACAGTCACCTGTCGTCACATGAAAGTTAAGCACCGTTTTATTTTTTCGTTTATTTATTGGGTATTATGTAACTTTAATTAAATAGACACATACAATTTTGCTTTGGTGCCCTTTCAATGAAAGTCATGCCTCTTTTGAAAATTTAGACACCCCCACACACGCACACACAAACACTTGACCTGACCCGGCCTTGGGACCTCCTTGTTGGTATCAGTTGTGAAACAAATTGGTGTGAAATCTCAGATAAATAGCAGTGGTAGGTTATAAATAGATAGGCAAATACGGATGTGCTCTTTAAAAGGCATCGTCGTACCATTAATTCAGCCAAGGTGTTTCTGTCTGTTTGTCCAACACCTGCACTTGAGGTTTGTCGATTGGACTTTTAAAAGAAACACTCATTAATAGGCTTTGTGACTGATTTGATATGAGTAGTGAATGGGGCCACCCTAGGGACAATGGGAATTACCATTAAAAACACCCCTGGGCCACTCTGGGGACTATGTAAATTTAACATGGGGAAAATTGCTGGGCCACTCTAGGGACAAGGGGAATTGAACATTGGGAATAGAGTTTGGGCTTGTCTAGGGACAATGGGAATTTAACATGGGGAATAGAGTTTGGGCCTGTCTAGGGACTATGTAAATTTAACATGGGCGATATTGTCGTGCCACTCTAGGGACAAGGGGAATTGAACAGGGGAATAGAGTTTGGGCTTGTCTAGGGACAAGGGGAATTTAACATGGGAGAAAAAACTACTTTAGGGACAAGGGGAATTTAACATGGGATTTTTTTTTAAAAAAATTAAAAAAAATGGGCTAGGCAATTGAAAGTCAAGATCTTTTCGAGACCTATGAGTGGCCCTGAAAAGGGCCTTTGGGTTTTATGTTAATATTAAGATATATTAACATAAAGGGCACCGCATTGGTCTTCTTCTTGTCCTTAGGCTGCGCCTGATTGCAGGACCGTAAATCAGGACTCTTTTGAGGCATCCTTGGCGCTCCACATATACTCTTCGCATCCACAGACTGGTGTCTGTCCTGTGAACAACTGTCCATTTGGATCGGACATACATTGGTATGTCCGTCCTGAACATCATCGAAGATACAAGGGTTGAAGATTGAACGTCGGTCCACATGTTGAGGCACCGAGAACAGGTGAATTAATACAGTGAACTGCGTTTATTTATAGGTAGAGGAAGGATTGAAACGGATTGAGTTCATTGACCAATTTAAACAGGCGTTACAAAATTCAGTCAGCCCACGTCCAATCGGAAGAGAGCAGTCTGTGACGTCACGTGGTCTATATAGATTCTCTAGCGCCTGTGTATAGTCAATCCATGTGACAGTTTTTAAACACGACGGAAACTCAGAAAACGATAAATTGGGGTGCACCAGCATTGGAGACCGCCCAAGGGAACCCGGACTTACTTTCAGAAGAGGTGAATTGGGATTTTGTGGATTTTCTTACCTCGCAAGAATTTGTTCCGGAACTTTTGTCTCCTTCATTACCGCACGTGGAGAATTTTAGACAGAGACAGAAAGAAGAATTGGAGAAATTTATACAACAGCAAAAGGAAGCGGAACAAGCTTTTCTCCTACAGCAACAACAGCAAGAAGAAGAGGTAAGAAAAAACAAGAAGAAGAAGCAGCAGCAAAGAAACAAGGGTGTGAAAATCAAACGGTCACGGTACTGTTAGACATTTTAGCGGAGTTAAGAAGTCTGAAACAAATGTATCAGACTTCTTTATTACGACCGAAGAGAATACGACCTTCCCGAGCTAAACACTCCAACCATATGACTAAGCCTACCGTGCCACCCTTAGTGATTTCAACCAAATCATCATCATCATCAACAGTACGCAGTCCAGAAGTAGGCCTTGGCCGTGGCAAAGGCTTAAGACAGTTAAAGTTGATTGCTTAAACTCACCCCTACACCAAAAAAGGCCCTTTTCAGGGCCACTCACGTCTCTCGAAAAGAGATAGACTTTCAATTGCCAACATCCATTCAAACTAAAAAAACAACAACCCATTTTACCCCTATAGTACTTGTGTATGAGTGTGTGAGTGTACGTTCTTATTTTAAAATCAAAACCCAAAGACACTTACCTTTCTATACCTAATTTATTCTTTTATATATATTTACAATCCAATTCATAATTCACAACAGAGCACTTTAAAAAGTTCATAGACTTCTTCTGTTTCATTGTTTAGTCTCTCTGTTTTTTGAATTTCTTCACCCTCACAGTCTTTTCCTCCTCTTCCTCCTCACTTTCTTCAATTCTTCTTTTCTTCTCCTGTTTCTTTTTGTTCACCTGTCTGCTTTCTTCCTCCTTTTCTTCTTCCTCTTCTTCCTCTGAAGAATCCCTCTCTTCTTCTGACTCCTCTTGTTTCTTTTTTGGGCAATCTGGAGACCAATGTCATTTTTCTTGACAATAATAACAGGTATCTTGACTTTTGTCTTTTCTAACCCCTTTTTTTCTTTTTTGACGGTCTGGACACTATGAAGACCAATGCCCTTTCTTCTGACAGATATAGCAAGTATCTTGACTTTTATCTCACAAGGAAGGAGAAAAGTCTGTCGGCTGGTATGAAGAGAATTTTCTAATGACCCCTCGCAAAGCTCTGATGAAACGTTCGATTTGTGTAGTCTCTTCCATCGTTGTGCTCGGTTTGAGAGTGAAATGAATAGCGAAAGGACAAGACACACACCCTTTTATATACGCTGGTCTGCCATGACTATAAATTAGTCCATGGTGTTTAAACTTTAGTCATTTGACGTTTTGCTATCAAGATGAAACGATCCAATTCATTCAAGAAGAAAGAAGAAGAAAGTAGGAGGCAGAAACGTGATCTATCGCCTCGTACCAGGGCTGAAGTCTTGGCACAAATTCATGCCAGTGATTTTGCAGAGGACATGAGTGAACCAGAATCCAAACCCTCTAAACAAAGTTCACCACCCTTAGTCAACCCTGAAAACTACTATTCCATTCAAGAGACAGAAAAGCGACCCTCTAGAAAATTCAGAACCACGGCTTACAAATACACGGTGAAGTTTAAAGATTTCAAGTCCGAAGTACCGTTAGAGAAAGCAGAAGGGTTCATCACCGACATGTGGGATTCTTTGCTCACCACACTCAAGCGACAATGTCAACCCAAAGAAGACGATCGCTTGAGACTTTCCATACAACACGACGGTTTGAAATCCCCTGTTTGGATCGAGTTTAGTAGCCCTGCAGAATTGACCGCTTCCAAAGTCATGGACAAAATTCAACACGTGCAACAATCCAATGACCAGTTTGACATCACCGATGGAAAAGCCACACTGGACATGACCCACGTCTCTCCTCCTCAAGGGACTGGACGCAAAAAGATGTTATTGGTGGACGAGCTTCGCAGCACCAAAACAAGTCTCGTCCGAATTAACAACCCTCAAGACCAGATGTGTTCAGCCAGGGCTATCGTGGTGGGACGAACCTATGTCGACAAAAACGACACGGTAGAATGGAAAAGAGCCTGGGAGAACATTCGAAAATCGGACCGAGCCAAACAACGAAACGAAGCAGAACTCCTGTTGCAACAAGAAGACTTGCCCAAAGACAAACCCTGTGGCATTCCTGAGATGCAAAAATTGCAAGATGCCCTAGCTCCACGCTACACCTTGAAAGTGTACCCTCAAGAAGTGCGCGGACCTCTGTTGTTTCGAGGCCAAGACTTTAAGGACGGAAAATACATTCATGTCTATTATCACGATGAACATTTCGATACCATTACCAGTATCACAGATATTATTGTGAGAAATGTGACTATGCTTATAACAATCGAGAGCAACAGAAGCATTGTGGATCGAAATGCTCAGGATGTTTGGCCTCTCCACCCTGTCTGAGCGAAGGGCAAGAACCAGTGCATTGTTCAACTTGTCAGCGCACGCTTGTCAGCCCTGCCTGTTACCAACAACATTTGAAGACGCAAGGTTCACAGAAGAAATGTGCTTGTCAACTGCTAAGATTGTTCCCTAACTGTGGCCAAGGCATACGTACCAACAGTGCCAAGGCACACGTATGTTCAGGAAAGAAAAAATGTCACATTTGTCACCACATCGTGGACTTGGAACACCAATGCTACGTGCAAAAATACCAATCACAACCAGAGAAAGAGGATGGACACAAGAAGAAAGGCAATTTCATCTTTTTCGATTTCGAATGCATGCAAGACCCCGGTATTCACATTCCTAATTTCTGCGTGGCTCATCGAGCGTGCGAGAAGTGCATTCAAGAACCTATCTTCAGTCATTGCCCTCACTCCAGTAAGATTCCCGGAGGGCGTGAAAAAATCTTTCGGGGACCGAACACGCTAGCCGATTTCGCCCGATGGGTCTTAGACCCCATCGACAAGACGTGGAGCCAAGAGGACATCGAACGTTACGGAGATTGTCATCGTCATGCCACGGTGATGGCTCACAATTTCTCCGGATACGATGGACAGTTTCTTTTGAGATACTATACGGAACAAGGCACCGACCGTCCTAAAGTGACTTTGAACGGAGCCAAAATCATTTTCATGCAAGTGGGACAAGTACAGTTTAAAGATTCGATGAGTTACTTGGCCATGCCTTTGAGCCGAATGCCTAAAACATTTGGAATGACAGAAATGGCTAAAGGGTATTTTCCTCACTTTTTCAATACGGAAGCCAATCAACACGCCGTTCTACCCCATTTACCTGAGGCTCACTATTATGACCCTGACAACATGCGTACCGAATAACGAGAAGCTTTCTACGCTTGGTACCAGGTCCATGCCTCCGACCCTTTCGACTTTCAGGAAGAAATGTTAAAGTATTGTCGTTCCGACCTGGACATTTTACGACGATGCTGTGGAATATTTCGAGAACTGTTCATGGAGCACGGAGGGGTCGATCCTTTGAAAGAAGCTTGCACCATTGCCAAAGCGTGTTCCTTAGTGTACAGACACCGATTCAGGCCTGAAAACACCGTGGCTGTCATCAGTCCTCAAACGACCAACTATGTCAAACGTCAATACTCGGTCAAAGCCCTACGCTGGTTACATTACTTGTGCGACAAGAAAGACAAATGGATTCAGCATGCTCGCAACGGAGGGGGCGAAAAGACCATTGGAACGCATTCGGTCGATGGCTGGGAGTTAGAAAACACCATGATTGTGTACGAGTTTAACGGTTGCTTATTTCACGGATGTCCCGTCTGTTACCCTGACCGTGGCACTAAAAATCAGTTTTTACAACGAACCATGGAAGACTTGTACCAGGACACTTGTCAGCGACGCCTAAAGTTAGAACAGGAAGGATACCAAGTGGTGGAAATGTGGGAACACGAATACGATCACCGTTTGAAAACTGATCCCGAATTTAAACGCCTCTTGGAAAGTTACCAGTTCATGGACCCGCTGAATCCAAGGGATAGTTTGTACGGAGGAAGGACCAATGCCACCTGCTTGCTGTACCAAGCCGACGAAGAGAAAGGAGAAGAAATCAAATACTTGGACGTGTGTTCGCTGTATCCCTACGTATACAAATATTGTCGCTTTCCTGCAGGGCACCCACACTTGTTAACGGAACACATCGACATGAAAAACATTCGACAATACGAAGGTTTGATCAAGTGCAAAGTTTTGCCTCCCACCGACCTGTACCATCCCGTGTTACTTCACCATTGTCAAGGCAAACTGATGTTTCCTTTGTACCGTACTTGTGCCGAAACGTGCAACCAAGACCAGCCTTGTCAGCACACCCAGGAAGAACGCGCCTTGACGGGGACGTGGGTCAGCGTAGAATTGTTCAAAGCTCTGGACATGGGATACCAACTGTTAGAAGTGTACGAAATTTGCCACTTTCCCAAGACACAACAATACCACAAGGGTGACCCCACGCAGAAAGGCATTTTCGCAGACTACGTGGATGCCTTTTTGAAACTGAAGCAAGAAGCCAGTGGCTATCCTTCCTGGTGTCACACTCCCGAAGACCAAAAGACATTCAAAGAGAAATACTGGGCACAAGAAGGTATCACTTTAGATCACATCGAGAAAAACGAAGGCAGGCGATCGTTTGCCAAAGTGATGTTAAATTGCTTGTGGGGTAAAATGGCACAACGACCGTGTTTACCCAAGACCGAATATTTGACAGAATCTTCTCGCTACTTCCAGACGATTCACGACAAAACTAAATTCATGAAACACGTGGACGTCGTTCGCGAAGATTTGATTTTAGTTAATTACGAAGAAGATCTGGACTTTATACAAGACGACCGATTTGGAAATGTCATTATTGCGGCTTACGTGACAGCTCATGCTCGCTTAAAATTGTACGAAGCTTTAGAGCTGTTAGGGGAACGTGTCCTGTACTTTGACACGGACAGTTGCATTTACATCGATCACCCGAGTCAACAGCACCCTGATATCGAAGGAGACCGTTTAGGAGCCTGGACATATGAGCACCCCGACGACAAGATTCTAAGTTTCGCCTACGGATGTCATCCAGTCCTGAGCAAACTCCCCTGTCCATGTCACCCAACCCTCATCGAAAGGAACCTGTGAAAGACGAATATTCGTTTCCTGTGCGTTTGTCGGAATACTGCGACTTTGAAAATCGTCTTCAATCGTTCAAAGGAAAATGGCCTAAGTATCTGGGAGGACCGACCCCTGAAGAATTAGCCAGAGCCGGATTTTTCTACTTGGGCGAAGGGGATAAAGTCAAGTGCTTCAGTTGCGGTGTGTCACTTCACCACTGGGAACCACAAGATTCGGCCTACCTAGAACATGCTCGTTGGTCACCGAATTGTCATTACTTACCCTTAGTGGGACCGAGACATTGAAGTAACTTTCCATGTCGTCGAAGAAGAAGAAACCAGATTGGCTAGGAGTCAAAAGTTGGACATCACCGAGACCAGTATTTAAACTCCATTTGAAAAACGATATTGAATCATTACCTAAAGAAATGCAAGAGAAGATTTACAAGGAAGTTTGGCAGGGGCTTGCCAGAGTGAAATCTCAATGGGTGACTGTAGAACTTTTGTGCCGAGAAATTCACAAGAGGAAAGTGAAAAAAGTCAATCAATGTGTTAGATTTCTCTGGGTCAAGGGTGCATTCGTCCTATTATATCACTCTAACTCTAGACCGTTTACATCAAAAGAGATCAGTGAGATTCTTGGACGTTACCCTCAATGGGAGTGGTCAGAAATTACTCACTATGTGGATTACTTTTGCTCTAGGAGAAGATTGTGAATTGTACGGACTGACCTATTCATGGATGCTTTTCAAGAGGACATTCGTGCTTTGCCTGTGGAGTTGAGAGAATGCATTTACCGAGAGCTGGTCAAAATACAACTCAAACGTAAAGAACAATTGCATCCGTTACGTCACCAGATCTTTAGCCACTGGTATCTGAATGGTATAAGAGGAATGATTCGTCAGAAATTGATTCAGTGGTCAGACCTTGTTCAACACTTTCAGTTAGTGAATGAACTAAACGTTCATCATTTTGGTTACTTCGAGATTCACCTAGAGCAACGCATTGAAGAAGACGAGTTAAAGGATTACCAACAAATTTTACGTGGAATCTGCTTAGCGGAAGACGAAACATCTAAACAAACTCTGAAGTGTTGGTTACAGTATGCAAGATTTAGATTCCCCACTGGAGAACGAAGATGTCTAGTTAGAAAGTACCTTTATTGCTTCCGAAATAAAGAGACTATAAAATCAAGAATCCATGCCACGGCTTATGTCACAAGTGATTGAACAGATTCCGTGGAAGGAACTCAATGACCATATTCAAACCGTGGATCATTACCATCAATTATTACGAGAACTGCATCCGTTCAATTTGGGACGACGCATAGTGTGTGTCTTAGTGACTTGTTTTCTGAGATTTCGTTTACCAGCCGATTTCTTGTGGACCCTTTACGAACAGTATTTACCACCCCATTCAACATGAAAGTGATGCCTTTAAATGTTCACGAGAGACTCCTTTTGTTCAAAGCATTGCGTTTTCGTCTGGATACTTCTCGACGTCTACGGGAAAAAAGATTCGTCAACTTTTAGCTACCCAAGACGTGTATGACGATGTGTGTGTAGCTTGTGACTTACACACCCACTGGACAGATGTCCGTGCCTGGAAAAAATGGGATTTTGAGGCTTGGACCCAAGAAGTGGCCCAGTATGCACGAGAGTTGTGATCCTTCCTTTCAACGTCCAAAGAAAAATGTTACTTTTCAACCTGTGTTAGTGACGGTGCCAGAAGAAGAACCCGTCACCCAGGACAGGACTGTCGTGGACATGCCTGAAAGACCCTTTCGGGAGGACACTTATGTGACCTTACCCCTTATAGAACTGGTCAGAACATTACCCAAAACATGTTGTACAGACACTTGTTTTTATTCCACGTTGATGGTTATCATGTGCCTTTTATCGTTGTACGTAAGCCTTTGGCCTTAATGTATTTTTGTCTTTCGTGTTCATGTTTAAAACATTCAATAAACGTGTCCTGAAAAAAGTATATAAACTCTTGTCTTGTTTGTTTTCGTGTCGCAAGTGACATTCCTGACACTATGACTACCTCTGCTCTCTCTGCTCCCTCTTCCTCCACTGTCAAAGTCATCGACGAACACTTAGATCGTGCCAGTTGGGAGGCTTTGTATCTTCGCCATCCCTTTAACATGCTCATTGCTGGACCTAGCGGTTCAGGCAAAACCGAATTCGTCAAACGTTTGATCAAACAGAAACATCATTTGATCGCTCCTCCACCTAAACGCATCATGTGGTGTTACATAGAGTGGCAATCGGCGTACAGCCTCTTGCGAGAAAGTCAAGGCGATTCCATCGTGTTTGTGGAAGGCATTCCTAATGAAGATGACGGCATCGTCTCTGACTCCCGTCAAACCCATTTGGTCATTTTCGACGACATGTCAAGAGAAGACGAAGAAGAAATTAAACTGTGGTTCACGCGCAAAGGGCATCACCGTAATGCCAGTGTCGTTTACATCACCCAAAATTTGTTTCAACAAAGTAAAGCCCATCGCACCATCAGTCTCAATGCGCATTACGTGGTCTTGTTTAAAAGCCCTCGAGATAAATCGAAAGTGCAAGTCTTAGCCAAACAGTTAGGGACGCCTTGGCTGACTCAGGCGTACGACGATGCCACCCAAACACCACACGCTTATTTACTCGTCGATTTGAAACCTACGACCCCCGATGATTTGCGATTTCGTACCCACTTGTTTCACCACTGGGGCCAAGATGGAGGGTCTGTCCTGTACACGTCTCCGTCCTCGACTTAATTTCACTCCAAAAAAAGAAAAATCTATAAAAACCTCAGACACTTTTCGTCTGTCTCACACAGTTTGAACATTACGTCCCTTCAGTCACATCTTCCCGTCAAATTGATTCGTGCCTTGTATGGCATCAGTCGAGAAAAAAATCCACAAATACGAGCTCGTGTCTTAGAAGCTAGTCTCAAAGAAGTCTTACGATGGTTCACGGTGACAGCACGTCAATTACTCCAAGGGATCATTCAGATTCCTCATCAAACCAAACGCTTTTTTGATCGAAACAAAGTCGCTTTGACCCAACTGGCCGATCCCAGCATCGACACTCAAACCAAAAAAGAAATCATTTTGAAACCTGGAGGGAGCGGTACTGTAGGAGGGGTCATAATTCGCTCTCTCTTAAGATGGGATCCTAATGCTCCCAAAGTTCTTCCCAAGAAAAAAGAAGTCAAACGAAGCTTGAAGAAGAAGAAAAAGAGCCACGGTGGCAAGACCAGGTCCCCAAGGAGAAACGTGTCTCCAAGAACTTCTCCAGTGGCGGGACCCTCCTCTTACCAGACACCACCCCGGGAAAAGAAAAGCCCCCAGAAAATGAAAAGCCCACAGAAGAAAACTAGTCGCAAGAGAGGCACTTCAACCAGGACGCAACCTTACACTCGCAAACCACGACCTGTCACGACGGTGACCGCGTCTCCGGTAGCCACAGGTTCAGTCCGTTGATGACACCAAGAACTGAAAAGTACATGGAGACGTTGATCACACCAAGAATGTCTCCGTTGAAGACCCCAGGAACTTCCCCAGTGGCAGGACCCTCCAATTTAGCGGCAGTGGTCGCTGCTCACAAAGTACCTTCTCCCAAAATCAAAGTCCAAGAGAGATCGGGCATGTTACAAAGTTTACTGGATTTGTCTAAGCAAGAACTGGCTCGATTTAGTCCGTTGCTTACCCCTGCACGACGTGTCATGCCTGTCTTCAAGTTGATACGACGTAAAGACAATCAGTGGCGACGCGTTCCTCAAAGATGACACCCTCCAGAAAACATCCCTCTTTTAAAACCCAAGGAAAGAAAAGAAAAAGACTGCTTCCTCGTTTAGTCAAACATGGGGACATGTTATCTGTCCTTTCCAAAGCTTCTCCACCTCTACGAAAAAAACTCATTCAATCGGCCTCCAAAGAGGTCATCGATACCGTGTGCGAATGTTGTTTGAACGTCTTGAAAGACACGATCCCTTTCTCCAAACACCAGAAACAATGCTTAGGCAAACAGCGTCACGTTCTTCGGCAAATGGTACAAAAGAAAATTCCCCTTCGTCAAAAAAAGAAGATGTTGGTCCAACGTGGAGGAATTTTACCCCTCTTGCTAGGCCCATTGTTGAAAGGAGTCCTGGGAACCATATTGGGAGGACTGGTGGGAGCAAGATAAAAGGGCCCTCTGAAGTCCCAAGATCTCAGAATCGACCCCTGACATCCCATGGAAGGACGAAAACTAGCTTTAGTACCTTACAAACGATGGATGGAATACCATCGTTGGCAAGAACAACGCACCCCACATTTACCTCCCAATCCCAATTGAGCGAGATGTCCCAGTTACAACACGAATTGCAGTCCTTGATGGATCGCCAAGATTTGTCCGAAACAGAAAAATCGCAAAAGTACGGTCAACTCTTGCAACGACTGCAACTCTTTCACCAGAAAGCTTTAGACGAAACAGCTCTACCCACTCTGAAAGATTTTAAGACCTTGATGAAAAGTCCACCACCATCACCAGTACCACTACCACCACTACCAGTGACCAAGACAGAAAAAGGAGAAGAAGAGGAAGGGTTTCAAACTCCACCAGAAAAAGTACGCAAGTTAACAACACCACCTACCACCAGAATTGGATGGATTAAAAAGATGATGACCACCCCTTCTTCATCAGAAGAGAAAAAGAAGGTGAAGACAGAAGTGAAACAAGAAAAAATATCCACTGTTCAGACATCCTCCTCCTCCTCCTCGACACCTATTGTCGGCCGCACACACAAAGCATTACAATCCAAGAAAGTACCCCAAGAGAAAAAGAGTAGCATCTTCCAAGAGTGGGTGCCTTATTAACACACAAACACAAAATAGAAAAAGTGTTAGCCAGCATTTACTACGATCCGTCCCATCCTGCAGATTACGCAGTAGTTCAAAAATTGTATCGTGCTGCCAAAACTCGACTGAAAAGTCTCCGTTTACCTCAAGTGCAACGATGGTTACAAGAACAAGCTACCTACACTTTACACAAACCCATTCGACGCAAGTTTTCCAGAAGTCGCACCCAAGTGGAAGGCATCGATCATCAATGGCAAGCCGATTTAGCCGATGTCTCTCATTTGGCCAGCTACAATCGCGAGTACAAATATTTGTTTTGTGTCATCGACGTCTTTGCCTGGGTCGTACCCTTGACTTCCAAATCGAGCAGCGAGTTAGTGCGAGCCCTGCAACGGGTGTTGAAACTAAGTGGTCGTCACCCTCTTCGATGGCAAACGGACAAAGGCATCGAATTTCTGAACCAAGCTTTCCAAAAAGAATTAAAGAAACGTGACTTTCATTTTTTTACCACCGAGAATCCTGAAACCAAAGCCAGCATCGTGGAACGTTTTCAACGCTGTTTGAAAGAACGCATGTGGAAATATTTTACGCATCACCACACTCTGAAGTACATCGACATCTTACCACACCTGGTGCAAGCGGACAACCAATCTTACCATCGAAGCATTGGACGTGCCCGGCAAGAAGTGACTCCCGAAAACGAAGTGCTGGTGTTTGAGCGCCTGTTTGGTGCATCCCCGACGAGGGCTGTCCCCATGAAAAGTGGAGTGTTGACCGCAGGGGATTGGGTACGCATTGGCAAAACCAAACGCACTTTCGACAAAGGTTACTTACCTAACTGGACCACCGAATTGTTTCGTGTCACTGGACGAGTGCATGGTCGTCATCCTGCCGTCTATAAATTGGAAGTCATGAACGGAGAAGTGCTCAAAGGAACGTTTTATTTGCCCGAGTTACAACGTGTCACCAAAAAAGAAGACGACGTGTACGACATCGAAAGCATTCTCGAACGCAGAACCCGTAAAGTGGGCAAACGACGTGTCAAAGAAGTCAAAGTACGTTGGAAAGGATATCCGCCCAGTTTTTATTCTTGGATCGACGCTTCGCAAGTCATCGACTATAAAAAGAAGTTACCATCATACCCTTTCACACAGACGCACGTCGTCGACCGCTCCTTCACCCAGTTCTTCTCTGCAAGATTTAGAGAAACAACTCTTTTTCTGCCAAATCTTCGTGGTGTATTGTGTCATCGGGGCAGCTATTGCCAATTTGAGTTTGCAACAAGGAGACAAACAATTGTGGACCATGTTATTGAGCAGTTGAATCGGTTACCTGCTTCCTAATCCCTCCCTGAAATTCACCTCGAACTGAAACAACGGGAACCTTGTGTCCAGTGCCAGTGTCAGTCACCACTCCAACAACAATAACAACCCCATTTTGGGCGGAGACACTCCTCTGACGTCCAGTAACCCCTCGGACAGCCACATAACTCTGGAATTATGAACAATAACAACCAATTTTACTTAACCTTACCCAGTGACAGTTCCATAGAGGTGTTTCCCAACAACACGTTGTGCTGTTACACGGCCAAATTACCTCAGGCCATCCAATTAGATCACGAAGCCCATTGGGAAGTGGCTTTAGTAGAAATCATTCACCCGACCCAAGTCCTCAATGTCCTTCCCAATCAAAATATTTTTGATGTGGAAGTTCATGACGAACCATTGCAACAGTACTTGGATACCTATGGCAAATACGACAAGAAAACCCCTGGCACAAAAAATCAAAAGCACACCACCTATCACTTGTTCATTCCCCCAGGCTATTATTTTTGTGGTCAACATTTGGTCAGCACCATAGCCTCCAGGTTTAATGTCGTGTTTATGAAAGCTTTGGAAAGTGTCAAAAAAAGTGTCACCATGGAATACCACAAAGCAGCTCGTCGCTTCTTGATGAAATTTGACTGGAGTAAAATCGTGTCCATTTTATTTTGTCCTGAATTGTTTGACACGTTGGGCGGAGACATGGACATGATAATGGCCATGATCAAGAAAAAGGAATTACCAATCATTTACGACAACGAGTCTTTTACCAAGTTATTTCGTGCCCCGGTAGAACTGAACCAAGGACTGAATTTGATGTTTGTGTACTCCGATGTGGTGGAGTATAACGTGGTGGGACACACCTCTGTGCCGTCACTGCGTGTCATTCCTTTCAAAGTGGATTCTGCCACGACCGCTGACGAGGAAGGGGGAAACACTTATCACGTTCACCGCGAATTTGTACATCCTCACTATTTACCTGTCAGCAAGTCGTATTTGGACACGGTCAACATTGCTATAAAAGGAGATCTGGGACAAAATATTCCATTCACCAAAGAAAAAGTCACGGTGAAACTCCATTTTCGAAAACGGTTCTCTCACGACTCGTAAGTCATGTATCCAGTGTACCGAGGGGTTGCTCGACAGCGAGGACACGGTTTAGGAGATATGTTAAAATCGGCCTTTCGTTCGGTGGCCCCGGTGTTGAAACCGATGGTGACACGCGGATTGCACTCCTTGAAAGATGCGGCATTGACGCAAAATGTCATCATCGACAAACAAAACCCCAAAGAAGCCTTCATGAGGGCAGGCAAAAATGTCTTGTTGCAAACGGGCAAAGACCTTTTGGGCCGACGAGAAACACCTATAAATGCCCTGCACGCTACCGAGTCAGGCATTCAGCAAGGACAAGGCAGAAAGAGACGACGAAGAAAACACCCTTTCACCAGACTTCACACGTCTAAAGCTAGAAAGGCAAAGAAAAGAAGAACCGTTCGAGACTTAGACGTTTTCGATTATTGAAAAAACAGAAAAAATGAAGCACCGAGAGTCTTGCGCCTGTTCCAAGTCGGAACTGGATCTGTTTGCCATGCCCCCCACCTTGATGACCATGTAAGAATCTCAGTGGGTGGAATTTCATCCCGTCTCCTCTTTGACGGATTCCGCTCCCATCGAGTTTGAAATCAAAGGACAGCCCGAAGATTACATCGATCTGAATAGCAGTTACCTGTACTTGAAAGTGAAAGTGATCAAAACGGACAACACCAATCCAGGAGGCGGTTCTAGAGTAGCTCCTGTCAACAATTTCATGCATTCCTTGTTCAGCGAAGTGGACTTGTACTTGAATAACAAACTGGTCAGCAGCAGCATGGATACTTACCCATAACGTGCCTACCTAGAAAATCTCTTGACGTACGGAAAAGAAGCCAAGAATACTCATCTGGATGCTTGCGTGGTATGGAAACCTGACACGGCAGGTGTAGCCACGTTTAACGACACAGTCCTAACCGAAGATGACAATCCTCACAATGTGGGGTTTAACGACCGTCGTAAGAAAATTCTGCAAGGGCGAAGTTTAGAACTGACGGATCGTTTGCATTTGGACATGTGGTTACAAGAAAAGTATTTGCTCAACGGGGTGGATATCCGTCTGAGACTGAATCGTAGCAGTGCCGCTTTCCATTTGATGGCCCATGCCAATGAATACAAAACTATAATTCAAGAAGCCCGACTTTACGTGCGTCGTGTGGAAGTGTTGCCTAAAGTGGGAAACGACGTCAGTCACACGTTGAGCAGAACGATCGCCAAGTATCCGATACGACGCGTAGAAGTGAAAACGTTCACCATTCCCGCTGGACAGCAATCTATGATCGAAGATCATCTGTTCCAAGGACAGTTACCCAAGCATTTGATTGTTGTATCGTCAGGAATTCAGCCTTCAACGGAACCCACGATCAAAATCCTTTTGAGTTTCAACATTACAATGTGTCCAAGATCGAAGTCAGTCGCGACGGCAAGACCTTGTGTACCCGACCCTTTGAGCCTAACTTTGGTGTCGCGAAGAATTATTTGAGATCGTACTTGTCCCTGTACGAAGCCACGGGACAGTTAGGAACCAACACCAGTCACGGTATTACGTACGACGATTATGCAGGAGGCTATGCTTTGTGGGGTTTTGATTTCACTCCAGACCAAGGCAGCGACGAGGGACATTTCCACCCTATAAAATCCGGTCAGATTCGTGTGGAACTTCAGTTTGCAAATCCACCTCCAGATCACACAGTGAACGTCCTCCTGTATGCAGAATTTGACAATACCATAGAAATCAACAGTTTGAGAGAAGTCATTCTAGACTATTAGAAGCCATGGAAGACTGTTATCCCTCTTTACCTAGTGGAGAAACTTTGGAGATGGAATGTGAGGAGACCGGGGAAGAAGAATCTCAAGACAAAGACGAAGAAGTTATCATGATGAAGTCGAGATGGCCAGAACAAGAAGCCCATTTAGTCTCCTGTTTTGCTACATTCCTGGCAGATATAATGAAAGAATTGATCAAGGAAGAGTGTTATGGATGTTATAACGATCATCCCAATCAAATTCAACACGACAAATGTCTGATGTTAAGTCAAGAAGAAAAATTGGACGAATATCTGGACAACGCTTGGGATCACATCGAAATAGAATTCGTGTTGAACGAGTGGTATAAAGGCCTGGATAAACATTCTTCTCCTCCATTAACGTCTCTGGAGTGCCGTCGCATCGAATCTCTCTTGGACCAGAGTAAGAAATCAGAGCTAAACGCCTTTTACTTGTCAGACATTTTCAAGCAAAAAGTCATGATCGAATTGATCACTTATCATTACCTGTGAAGAAAAAAACACACAAATCAATGGATACCTGGGAACTTTATTACCTTTTGAACCACAGCTCGTACACGGCTTCTTGGAATCCTGTCGTCTGTGCTAAAGATGAACTCCCTCATCGTAAACCTCAAGACCATCTAGCTTATGTGATCAACACGGACGACAGTCATCTCCCAGGAACCCACTGGGTAGCCGTCTACTTTCCTCAAGAAGGATGTGTGGAATATTTTGATTCGTATGGATTGCCTCCTTTGGAAGACGATATCATTGACTTTATGAGAAGAAATGCTCAGACCACCCGATTCAATAATGTGAAATTACAAGGCATAGATTCCTTGGTGTGTGGACAATATTGTGTGTATTTTCTGCATCATCGCAGCCTGGGCTATTCCTTAGAACATTTAGTGACTCATTTTGATCCTCGTTCTTCTTCTAGAAACGATGTGAAAGTAGATCAATGGTTTTGTGACCATTATGCTTATCTTTTGTCTCAAGCTAGGAAACGTAGTGTCCATCAATGGCCTAATGACTTCCAACAGTGGAAATCACAATTTCATTCACAACGTTGTCAGCCTTGTCCAAAATAATGTGTTAGTTGGAAAAAAATGTTTGTCATTTGACAAAAAAAAAATGTTTGATGTTATATTGTTGGATCATTGTTAAAAATGTTAGAGTTGTTTGTTAGTGTTAAGTGATTTTGAATAAAAAATGTTGTTTTGAAAAAAAATGCCTTTGTCTTTTTGTTTGGCTATAAGAATTTTGATTCATGCTCTTCGTCTTTTTACTATCCCTCTCATGACACTCATTGAACGTTCCGACTCTAAAACCGTGTAGGGATGTTTTCCTTCACGTCCGCACTTTGACTTTAGTAGGGGTAGTTTCCAGTCTAACCATCCATTGCCGACTCATCCTCCTACGAAGATGTGCTCCAAACTAGCTAAGCTAAACGAAGCCTACGTGAATTTGCATAGGGTCAGACACAGTCTGATACCGAAGCCAGAAGAGATAGAGAATGTGAGAATGTTAAAAGTTACTGAAGACCTGATAGAAGAGCTCTTCAGAGAAGAAGTGAACAGGGAGAAAGAAGAATGGACAGAGAAGTACAGACTTCAGAAACAGCAGAGAGAGCAGCAACAGCAACAACAACAGCAGCAGCAGCAGCAGCAGCAACCTGAACCTGACAGAGGCTTTGTCGATTGTCGTATCGACACCAAAGAGTTCTTCTTCTCTTTCAGAAGAAGCAGACCTATCGTCAGAAAGTCTATCGTCAGAGGACGTCGCATTCTTAGAATATAAAAGATCGCCCTAGCTTCAACTTCGCACACAAAAAAAACCCCAGCCCTTTTCAGGGCTACCCCAATCTCTAGAAAAGAAATAACAATCGATTTGCCAATGTGTGTATGAAGAGTAGTGTGAATATAAACACTGACTCTTTTCTGGTGTAATTGTATGTGTTAGTGTTTGTAAGCACTCAAGTACGTTTGTGTGGATAGTAGATAATGTTTTTTGATGTTTGACGTGTGGGAATAGTAGATTTGGGGTTTGTTTATTGCTGCTCCGCGTATGTGGATAGTATATTATTAATGAAAATTTTTAAAATAGTAATGGGTAGTAAAAAAAAAGTGAGTGAGTGTTTCTTTTAGGTCCGCACGTTGTTTGATTATGATCTAGATAAAATAAATTTTGTTTTAGGGGATGTTTTCCTTCACGTCCGCGCTTTTAGTATAAATTAAAAACTATTCGTCAGTTGGGCTACCCATCGTCGACCTGTTAACAGCAAGACAATGAATACAAGAATTGTAAAGCTTCTAGAACTCCAGATGCACCTGGAATATGTCAGGCGTATAGTGAATGAGCTGGCTGCAGAGGCCATAGTAGAAGAGGCAAGGATAAAGAAAGAATAGGAGGAGAGAAGACAGAGGGAAGAGGAGGAAAAGAAAATAGGAGAGAGGATATTGTATAAAATTCCAGACACAGAGGATTGGGGTGCTGAAGCCAATCATCCTCCCTCTGCGCTCCCAGTCAAAAGAAGAGTGAAAGGAGATTGGAGTCGGAGATGTGTGTGTGGTGCCAGGCCTGGAAGGTGCCATCATTAACCAGGTGCCCTGGAGTTCTTGAAAAAAAACCAGCCCTTTTCAGGGCTACCCAAACCTTTAGAAAAGATATAGTAATCTATTTGCCAATGTGTGTATGTAGAGTAGTGTGAATATAAACACTGACTCTTTTTTTCCTAGTGTGAGTGTATGTGTTTGTGTTTGTAAGCGCTCGCGTACGTTTGTGTGGATAGTAGATTATTGGGTTTTGTAAGAGCTTAAGTTGGTTTGTGTGGATAGTAGATTTGGGTTTGATTTTAATGCTTTGCGTGTGTGAATGGTAGATTTTGGGTTTGTTTATTGCTGCTTCACGTATGTGAATAGTAGATAATATGAGATGAGAAAAGTAGGGGATGTTTTCCTTCACGTCCGCGCGTTTTAAGTAATGATCTAGGTAATATAAATTTTGTGTCTTAGGGGGATGTTTTTCTTCACGTCCGCACTTTAACTATAAGAACCCACAAAGTTCGTCATTCACACCATTCTGCAAAGAATAAAAAGGAAGATGGCTTCGAACCACCTTGATAAAATGAAAAAATTGCAAGACGTCCTGGACAATTTGGGCATGATGGAGCAAGTGTTAGTTAGGCTAAACGAGGATCACTATTCTTATAGTCCCCATCGAGTGAAGATGGAGATTAAAAACTTACGAAAACTAAAGGAAATCGTCAGTGATCTGTTGAAAGAAATAGAGGAGAAGGAGGATGAAGAGGAAAGGATAAGGATGAGAGCATGGAACGAAAAAATTGAAAAAAAAGAAGAAAATAAGAAGAGGAAGAAAGAAGAGGAGGAAAAGCAGAAAGAAGAGAAAAAGAAGAAAAAGGAGGAAAAAAGAAAGAAAAGAATAGAAAAAGTGTAGGACAGAAAATAAGAAGCTGGTGGAGAAATAGAAGAAATTAGAAGAAGAAACCCAAAGGCCCTTTTCAGGGCCACTCATAGGTCTCGAAAAGATCTTGACTTTCAATTGCCTAGCCCATTTTTTTTTTTTTTTAAAAATCCCATGTTAAATTCCCCTTGTCCCTAAAGTAGTTTTTTTCTCCCATGTTAAATTCCCCTTGTCCCTAGACAAGCCCAAACTCTGTTCCCCTGTTCAATTCCCCTTGTCCCTAGAGTGGCACGACAATATCGCCCATGTTAAATTTACATAGTCCCTAGACAGGCCCAAACTCTATTCCCCATGTTAAATTCCCATTGTCCCTAGACAAGCCCAAACTCTATTCCCAATGTTCAATTCCCCTTGTCTCTAGAGTGGTCCAGCAATTTTCCCCATGTTAAATTTACATAGTCCCCAGAGTGGCCCAGGGGTGTTTGTAATGGTAATTCCCATTGTCCCTAGGGTGGCCCCATTCACTACTGATATGCTTTACCTTTTGAAATAAGTTGCGAGTAATATAAAAAATACTTTTTTTTCACGGTGATTCACTTTTTATGTAAAATTTAGATATTTTTTCTTCGTCAGCTCCAAGTATGTCATCGAAGACGACAAGATGTGTTTGACTAAAGTCAGAAACGATCTTATCGTTTTCGTGAAGAACGCCCTCTTCAAACTAATAGTTTTTCTTGATTTTGATGGAGTAATGCGTAAGCCGAATGTCACTCTTTGTAATGTCACACAATACGTTGTTGTGGATGATCAAACAGGTATGATTTGTATGCGATTAAATGTTTGACAAATTTGGTTTTGCCTGCACCACTGGGTTCAGCAACCAACCTGTTAAAGAAATGGTGAAGATCCAGTTCTTCCCAATTTTGACTAACTTTTTGTCAATCACTTTGAGGACGAAGGAGGATGCAACCATAACAATGACATAAAGAATTCTGAGATTACAATCAACGATACATTATGCTCTATACATTATACATGCTTAATGTTTTTCAAAATGTTTCACAATATCAAGAGAAACATGAGCACATTTCAATAGATAAGAATTAAAACGAGAAAACGCATAATGCATAAATGACTCCGTACAACAATGTAACACAAACTGTAACACAAGTTACGATTGGTGGAACATTTCAATCCGTTTCGAAAGATCCTCACATAGACTAAGTGTTGTTATGTATATCTATATTGTGTGTTTAAATTTTCATGATTATTTTGGGTTTACAGTGAAATACTTGTACGAACTAACATTCAAAAGATGCCAAAATCTAGGATTCTAAGGATGACGTGTTTTGGAAACGTGAGAGCACGGTACAGACGACATCTTAAACAGACCCAGAATTATGACGCATCACTGAAGAGTACAGCTTCGTGGAAATTGAACCTTTGGATCCTCGCTACAGTTTGTTTAAAAGACGGGATCACTGCTACATGCCTGTTGTGGGATGCAGACTGATCTCAAAGAAAACAAATCAAGTATATCGATATGTTCGTTGTAGCATTGACTATGTCAATATTCTCGATTTCGAGGGCTCATGCCGAAATTTTGATAGAAATACGTTGACGCGGAAAATGCTCGTCAGTTCGAAAGGACTAATCAAATAACAAACTGCTAACGCACAGGGACTTGCATTATTCTGCGGTACGTAATCATTGCAACGAAAATATGCGCTTCCATCGTGTCGCACGCGTGCTAAGATTTGCAGTAAACACCAACCATCAACGTTACTCTTGACAGGAACGTGGGCAAGTATGGAATTGTTTTGCGTTCTTGGTTGTGGATACCATTTGTAAAAAGTGTACGAAGGCTGAAGCGTAACTACTACGGGACAAAACCAACTGGATGGAGTGATTTCTGGCATGTTTTGTTCCTTCTTCTTCGGGATACATTATATAGTTCTTTTAATTGAAACAAAGCAGTAGAGAATGTTAAATCGTTTGCGAAAACTAGCTTAATGCCTAAAACGGCATACTTTACAACGCCAAGTCCATACTTTCAGTCGTTAAACGATGAAAAATTACATCAAACACATTGAAATTGTATAAATACGTTTAATATTGGTCAGTTACGAAGGCACGCTCGATTTTGTTGAACTCAACGAGCTTGCCAACGTGATCATTATTTCTTACGTGACAGCCAATGCTTGTTTGAAGTTATGATCGGTTCTAGAACCTAAGAGAACTGTGTAATTTATTGTGATACATACAGTTGCATGTACGCTGATCGATCTAAATACTTTCACCTGTTCATCGAAGACGAATATTTACAAGCCTAGACAAATGCACATCAGGAATATACCTTTCTCAGTTTAAGAATTACGTATACCTGAACCAACATAAACAAAGAACAATATCCCAAGTAAAGTGATAGGACTCGCAGTGAACTAGCGTTCCAGGCAAGTCGTGAACTTTGAGGTTCTGAAACAGTTATCGAAGTCAAAAAGGGCAAATACATTCTTGTTAAAATACATAATCCACATAAAATTTCTCATTCGTAAGATCACCAAGTGGTCAGCAAAACCTTGGAGAACGTCTATCTCATTGTATACGAGAAATTAAAGGTCAACTAGTATGCCCACACAGCTTTCGATTATATGAAAAATTTAATTTTCTGGATGTCATTTTTAAAGGTATTATGTCAAATACTTCATCATTAATGGAAATAATGACCAGAAAACATCGATTTTTTTGTCGCACAAGGGAAAACGTTCCTAGCTGATTTCGCGCTTGGCAATTTCCGTAAGACAAAAGCGAAAGTGACGTGCTGTAGGGAACTGAGCATTTCTATACTAATTATTAGTCGCATTCAGTAGATGGTACCGTGTGTTGTGCGACCAGTGATAGGAGAGATAGTATGCAGTCACAGTTTGAGAGACGACGATTTCGATACCGTCAATACAATGAAAGAGTCACATGGTATTATGACCACCAGACGACTCCTGCTAAATGCAGTACCAAACGTGTTTTCTCGCCGAACTCCGTGAACACCAGATAAAATTTTAAAAAAGAAAGGGTTACAGCAGGGCTAACAACATGTAGATCGAGAGAAGCTTGTACGGAAGCGAGAGCTAGCGAGGGTAAAATATTTATACATCTTTCCTTTTGATACATTATTGGTTGTTAGCCCCTACCCATCGCGACAAATATACCTAGCAGAAGGACGATCGATCGGAGAAGGCAATTTTAGTGGGAAGGTGTTTGCAAACCATAATAGCCCCAACATCCCTACCCCTAAAATGAATCCTGCTTTACACTGACGAGCGCGCATGTATGTGTGTGTGTGACCCTTGAATGTTAGTTTAGCCCACTCCCCCATTATTATCCCCCCCACGAAAAAATCATTTGCATGCCCTTGCTTCTTTCATGCCTGTTCAACAATAGAAATAATGCAATACTAATAATGACAAAACAAGTTTTGTGCTAAAATCCCAAATGTTATGAATCCTTGACGTATTGACTGTGTTTAATTGTAAACGCTAATTACCCCCCCCCCCCCTTCGTGTTGAGGCACTGGGAATAAATTACCATGTTTGCCAGGATATACACAACTGTGTCAATGGATAACGGTCTAGGACAGAGTCAAACCCACAACCCATTGCTTGTGAGTGTGAATACTAATATCCATTCAATGTGGAGAGTATAATATTAGTATTCACAATATGTAAACAAACAAACATCTTTGAAAGGAATTTTTTAAAATACTTTATTGCTGTCGGTGTAAAGATTTTACCTTCTAATGCTGCTGTTGTCTCTCTCTCTTTATATATATATATATATATATATATATATATATATATATATATATATATATATATATATCTTTTTGTTAGGTACTAAAAGAGATGTATGAGAACCAGTATCCGGAAGATAATGTATTAGAGAGAAATGAAGACAGCAGACAGCGTGACATTTCATGTGATGCATTTTGATGTCACAGTGAACTTTCCATTCGGTACACCAAGCACTTGTGAACTTGTTGTTATTTTTTAATGACACATATGTTCACATTCACATGGTTTATATAGCTTCATAGCTAATATGGATACCTAACGCCTCATAAATATGTGTCAATAATTATGTATTTTTTTTATTGCAGAAAAACTACAATGTATTGATGATATGTCAAACTTTATGATCAACCCTTAGTTGTAAAAGTAAACAAATTTGTCAACTATTGTTCAAACATCCAAAATACTTCATGTGTGCCTACCATACCTACTGCAAAGGCATGAAACACATTTTTCATGCTATTATTACAGGGACTAGATACACCATCATGCAGTATTGCTGTTCAATGTCAGACTGATAGGATACTTATAAAAAAAAAACAAGCAAACGAAACATATAACATTCAGTATTAACTAAACTCAATATGATTATGTAAGCGTTTGACTCGGTACACCAAGCACTTGTGAACTTGTTATTATTTATCAATGATACACTTTAAATGATACACATATTCATGAGAAATCCTCATCTGTGTGAAAACTACAATGATCAGAATACGCGTCTAAAATTTCACCTACTACACAGGTTGTAAAGTAAATGTCCAGCAAGTAAAGAGAAGGAGCAAAGGCATTGCAAACTTTCATGTACTTGTCAGCATTCATACATGACACTCATGCAAGAAAATGAGCTTACTCTTTCAATGTTATGCATAAGCCCATTTTAAATGTTGTAAACACATTTAAGCTGATGTCACATTTCAAGAAATAGATGTATTGTTAGTTCTGCTTAACAATAGTTTGTTCTCCTCTTTTCTTCAGATCAATGAAGTTTTGTGTGATGTGATTTTGATTTTTAACATAGCTTTAACAAATTTTCAGTCATATCGCTACGATGTATGCACTGTGGCAGTTTATGGTGTTGTCTAGCACTGGGGCATCATGCCGCTGACATGTAGCACGATGTCCCACCCAGTCACATTATCCTGACACCATTCCGACCAGTCCTAACACTAACCTCTTAATGCTGAACGCTAAGCAAGGCAACTGTTAGTACCAATTTTGTAAGTCTTTGGCATGACTCGGCCGGGGATCGAACCCACGATCTCCCTCAGCCGAGGCGGACGATCTAACCACTAGGCCATCGGAGTGGTATCAATGAAGTGAAGAGTAGTCATGACATGCAGAAAGAGGGACTTTCTATAGCCATAAAAAAACCTGCAGAACCACAGTGTGGAGATGGACACTATTATTACAGACAGGCATGTTCAGATACAGAACTGGATCAGGAAGAATATGAGAGCCACACACTGTTATGATGTGTGACATGTAGCCAAAGGTATGTAGATATTGCAAGTTTTACTACACTGAATAATAAAACTCGAATACAAGCGAATTTGTACTGTCTAACCTCAGCGAGCAGAATTTTCTTAAGATTTCATTACGTTTTAGGAGTTCACCTTCCTCACACGAAAAATATGATCATGAAAATTTGCCGTAAATTCGTTTGAATCATCACTAAATTCAGCCATCTGATGTAGATACGCTAAACTTGAGGGACTTCCCGACAGTACGTCACTTCCGGAAATCCTATTATCACCGGTAGTATACAAATATTTCCTGAGCGTTTTCCGTAAAACATCAATAAATACACACATTATCTTGTTTTTCTTCTCTGTGAGTTAAAATATGCATTTTTAATGCACATTTCTGAGTTACTGAGCGAAAAATGAACATTTTGATATATAATAAGCATTACACTCCAGTAGACTTTTAAGGCTTATTCCCGATTTGACCATCGTACCAATGGCTATTAATAGCAGTGCACGGTAATAGTAATACCGCTATGCTGGTTACCCACGGTTTGTTGTTCCTGTGGTATTTACAACAGTTCTTTTTTTTACTTTATCGGTACTTCAGTAGCTTCCGTCAGTATCAAACGAACGGAAATTCCCAAGGAATCTTGTTATAATTTAATTATATTAACAACATGTTTTTATTTTTCATGAGAAAACAAAAATGGATCATGTTATTTCAAACAAGCTTTCATTTTCACACATTAATATTGAATATTACAAATAAAATTATAATTTTGTTTCCTTTAATAACATGTCTAACACGCATCACGTATGCCAGCGTGGTGGCCAAATGAGATTTTGTGAAAGACATTCAGGCGAAACCTAACTTTTGGAAAATTGTAGGATTTTAAAACTTGTATTTATTTTTTTTAGTTATTTACTCGCGCATGATAATATGTTATGTGTAATCCTTTTAAGACTGAGAATCATATCTAGTTTGTAAGAGAGTAATTTGTTTTCTCATTTAGTTTTAAGTAATTTCACAAGTCAACTAAAGTGTGACTACGTACCACAGAGAAGCCATTACATATGTATTTGAGTGAATGCTTTTTGTCCAAACACAGACCGGCAGTGGAAATTAGCTTGTTTATGAGTCTATTCAAGTTGTGTGCTCCCCTTGTCTCGATCATGTAGGAACAGTGTTCAAATTTGAACAACCATATTTTATTTGATGCGTTGGCTTGTCGCCGTATCCAATGAGGTTTACAGGTGTAGATACGATTGACATATCGGAGCCTTGGCTAGCGAAGATGCTGGTATCTGACGAGTATAAGATGGCTGTTTGCCCTGAGGAGGATCGAATGGTCCAACATAGAAAAACTAGGAATATATTTCTTTATTACCCCAAGTGCAAGCAATTCGCAAAATTTGGACAAGGAACATCGAAATAAAATGCATAGTGCAAACCCAGTTAAGATGACCTTGACCTTTTGACTAAAAAAATCGATAGGCCTGTTCCATACCTTAAGTTCATGCCCTCCATAACTTTACTCACAGTACGTGGTCTATACCTAACGTTTTTATGCAGAAACCGTTTTTCTTACGGTCAAAGTAGCATTGACCGTTTGATTCCAAGGTCGATCGGTCTCGACCTTACCTCAAGAACAAGCTATCCGCTAAAGTTGGTCTAGGTATGTTATGTAGAACTAATGTTACCGTGCGGAAACCATTATTTTAGTCTCTCGGGCAAAGTGACCTTGACCTTTGTACCCGACATTGATATGGGTCTCATTTACAAATTGTCTACAAAGTTTGGTAACTCTCGATGGTGGACAAATCGAGTTATTGTACAGAAAGAAAGTGTTCAAAGGCAATTGGACGAATAGAAGACCAAGATCATAACACAATATGGCGGACGCAGAAAAAAACAGAAATATTCAAATAAAACAGTTATGCAGTTTTCTTCCGGCCGTACATTTTATTGGTAATCCCGCCATATATTATCATGGAGAACTCTCAGAAAAGCCGAGTAATTCATTAAATACAACGGTCATATAAGTTACAGGGAGATCACTGATAAAGGACTAAACCTTTACTGGCTTATTCCTCTTCGATCATTACAAGGGCTTGATAGAAAAGCAGCATAAACAAAACAAGCACACACAAAAACAAAGGAAAAAAGAACCATACACAAAATACATTGGATCGCGTTAGACAATTATTATATTGTATAGGAAATATATATGTTAGTCAGCAGACATTTCAAGTGGGTAATTGCAAAAAATTTTCTTCTTTGCGCGATTAAATTTGAGCTTTTACTTAATAGCTTACGAAGCAGTCTTTGCGGCTTTTCGTTGTATAATCGTCGAACATGTTTCGTTGTGTTTGCCCGCGTCAGTATGAAAACCAATATCCAAAAATGACAATGGCTGTCATTTCCTTTCCTCTTATTTGCATAATAAGTATGGAAAATAGTAAATTGAAGTAGAAATTTCGCAATATCTCAACCATGTACAACTTGCACCAATGAAAGTTTGGAATATGCTTGACATAAAAGTTTCCATCATTGCTAAATATTTGGAAGAAGAAAAACTGTACTTGATACAAGAATCTGTACCTTGTTCTTTAAAATATTTTCATCAAACGACGATTTTAGAATGAGAAATGTTTTGTTCTTTATAAGTTAAGTGTCACTTATGTTCAAATTGCCGTCAAAATTAAATAATAACTTATCATTTTGCTGGAGCTCTTTAATATATGATCACGTGCAACTAACTGATGTTTTAATTTTTCTGCTAAATGAAACATTTTACAGCATGGCGATTCTGCTTCAGTACTGAAAAAAGCTTAGAACAACTAAGCTCAATAACCGCATGTCAGGCAATGCCAGTTAACCACAACTAAGCTCAATAACCGCATGTCAGGCAATGCCAGTTAACCACAACTAAGCTCAATAACCGCATGTCAGGCAATGCCAGTTAACCACAACTAAGCTCAATAACCGCATGTCAGGCAATGCCAGTTAACCACAACTAAGCTCAATAACCGCATGTCAGGCAATGCCAGTTAACCACAACTAAGCTCAATAACCGCTTGTCAGGTAATGCCTGTTAACCACAACATTTGCTCAATCGGCTGCATTAATCTAGGTAATATGAGTGCATAAGGTGACCAAACGTTAGAGTACTAAAACGCAAAAGAAAAAGATTCATAGACTTGTACACGAATAAAGACGTCAAACCATTCATGATATTAAACTCTTTGCTCCATTATGCCATAGCACTTTTAATCAGATTTTTCCCGAGTAATGTATTTTGCCCGTATATCATGTGACGTCATTCAGACTGAATAACCCTTATCATATTGGAGGAAGCCTAAGCAAAAACAATCTAACACAGCACGAGAAATAAACATCCGCTAAAATGCTCTAATAAGATAAAAAAAAAAATTCAATATGGTTACAGGAAGAATCTTGCTGAAATTTATGTCGAAATGTATTTCAGATAGAAAATCAAGTATGAAAAAAATGAATTTGCAAAGATTTATACTAATACTAGTTAATATAAGTATGGATTTTGTATGTTGTTTACAGTTTTATATAAAATTTTCTGATGTAACTAATTTATGTACATTGAAAAGCATAAACCCATTATAAACATAAACCTCATGCTTAAATACCAAAGACAAAAATAGATGGTGCCGTATTAGGTAAAAAGAAAACAAATGTTCTACGGTTACTATAGAATGCCGTCTTTGTAAATTACCTCCATTACAAAGTGGAGACTAAATGTCAACAATTGGGTATTGACATAAATCAGCTCTTGTGAAGTTTTCACAGGTAAAGTATACATATCAGGATATATATTAATGTCTTATTGAACATTTACGGGACATTCGTTTTTATTATGGCCAATATGTACTAAATAACGAGTTTTTGTATCAGCGATTACGACTGTAGATTCTTTAAGATGAATACACCCGAGTTTAATATCTAAAAGACAACTTATTATCGAATTAAAACGGCACACACTAATCTTGTAGTTTGCTTAACATATTTAGCTTTCGTCTATGTCTATACTGTGCAAATACGAATTTATTAAGATATATAGTATTTCCACCCTGACAAAATTTCAGGTGACTAACGAATATCTAAGTTTCTACACGGTTAGATCAGGCATGCCCTACTTCCTCTAGGGTGGCATAAGCGAGTTTTCAAGCCGCACCTTATAATGCAAATAAACGTATAAAACCAGGTCGAGGGCCGGATGAGGCTCGCAGGATGTAGGTTGAACACCTGTTTCAAATTATCAATACTTGGTGTCATGCAGTCCATGTTCTGTGGGACTTGTCTCAGAGCAGGTCGTAAAAGAACCGTTAAGTCCACAGTAAAGTGGTCATGGCACGAAAGAAACAAACTGAAAGAAAATCCACTGTTTAGAAGGTGGTTCCGCAGAATTCGCGTTTCATGACAATTTGCAAAAAATGAAGATAGATAACTATAAAATATAAAACATAAAAGTAAAATAATACTGAAAAAATATACTCGTATTCCACTAGCTGCACGTGCAAACCAAAATGGCAAGAAACAGGGAACTAACAAAGTTGGAAAAATATTTCGACACGGAAAGGATATATATGTTATAATAAGAATTGTATTATAACCTTCTCATTTATTGATATGAGAAAGAATTTTTCATAAGTTAAGGAATGTCTTTTGGCCATGGTGAGAGAGAGATGGGGGGGGGGAGGAATTCAGGCTCTCATAGCAAGGGTGTCACCCATAACAGTGTAGTTACGGCTATATCTTGGGGGGAAGAGGTACGGAATCGCTGTAAGGAAAAGACAGAGCTATTCTGACTCGAGGAACGAACTAATTCTGCGCAAGTCTGCTTCTCTGTTTATACGCAGTTTAGTTTACTACGCTTATTTCGGATCAGAAGAAGGCTTTCGAGTTCTCGACTTTTTCCACGGAAACCGTGTGAATCATCTCGCTTAACTCATCTACTAGCAAAAAAAAAAAAAAAAAAAAAAAAAAAAAAAAAAAAAAAAAAAGCAAGATAAACCACAGAACCAACAACAATAGCAAACAACAGTAACAACACAGAAAATAAGCGAACAACAATAACAACAACTGAAAGAGCAACAAAAAGAAATACAAGAAGAAGAAGAAGAACAGCAACAACAAAAAGACGAAGCACAGAATCAACAACAAAAGCCGGAAAACTATAAAATGTAAATGAAAACAATGAAAACAATGAAAACGCCCCAACGATAGAACAGAGAAAGGAATAAAAAGAAGGAAAAAGAAAGCCCGAAGATTTCTAAACCAAGATTATCAAAATGACCGATCAAAAACAATATCTGAAAAAAGTGAACGGAAAAGGAAAAATGATTTCAATAACTAGACTTATGAAGATAATCTAGAAGAAACAGGTTACGACGTTCGAGAGGTGAGCAATACATCTGAAATTGTCATAATGTGAAATGAATTTAAAAACAAGATCCTTAAGGACAAACTCTATACAATCAAGAATAATCCATACAAATGTTCCCTCCCCCCCCCAACAAAAACAAAATTTTAATTAACCCATTACAGTATAAAAATCATAACTATAAAGAATATAGCATACATTAAAAACAAACATACTAAGCCTTCTGGTAATATTACAGTTACTGAGGGGGCGGGCTACCTTGGATAGTCTGAAAAGATCAGACGAGAGACTCCCCCCCCCCCCAAAAAAAAAGAACAAAAGAAAAAAGAAACTCTACAAAACTGAAGGCGGCTCCATATAATTCGTACCAACATGTACATAATAGACAGCTATAAACATAAAATATAGAAAAATTTAAGTAGCATTTGACAAATAGATTATTGTACTCCACGAGTTGCTCGTAAAAAACGAAAAAGAAACTATCAGAGCTGGAAAAATATTTCGACATGAAAAGAATCATTCTTACTATACTGCTACAGAAAGGGACACAGGAGACTGACTTGTACGAAATATCAACAGAGAGAAGACCCATAATGTCAATGGTAATGGTCGCTCTAGAAATAAGCAACACAGACTTTACCAAGTTTGGAAAGGAGTAGATAGAGGATATAACTTTAGGCCGAGAGGAAATGGTATACCATATGGGAAATTATTAATCGGAGCAGAAACAGCGACAGTCAAAGAACCGGAACCCATCTTGAGAAAAATCAAACAGAAACGAGCGGAACTGAACATATTGGATATACTTCTTGAAATCCCATTAGATGCCACAATTGTACAGAAATTCCAAACAAATATTGCACAAGCTAGAATGGACACTCACCCTCGATATCCAATGATAAATATAATTAGAATTTTAAAAATAGAAAGAGAAAAACTCTACACGATGATAAAAGTTTGTTTTTTCTACATGGATTTATGGTTGAGACGTGGTACAGAGGATGTATACACCATAGAAAATGCAGCAAATGTGGGAAAGTCAAACACATGCCAAAGAAGTGCCCAACAAAACAAGAACAAGCTAACAATCTTTCCCAAACAGCAACAACAAACAGAGTAAGAAAAAGATAAACCACAAAATAAACAGCAACTAACTCTACAAAGCAAGGAAGAAACGGGAAAAGGTAACAACAACAAAAACAACAATCTAAACAGCATCAGAAAAAACTACAAGAAGAAGAACAACAAAGAAAAACCACAGATTCGACGACAAAAGCAAGCAAAACAACCACAACAACAACAACAACAACAACAATAAGCTGAGAAACAACATGAACAAGTAACAAAAAATAGAAACGGAGGAACCAAGACTGAAGAAAAAAGCCAAACGAAACCTTAAGAAACAACTGGAGAGAAGAAACTACTACAAACTAGACTTTGACGAAGAACTAGGGGAAGAAGAGATACACTGAAAAAAGAAAAAGATATGATCCGTGAAGGACAAACCCTTACAATCAAATATATACTGTGAAATTGATAAGCAGCTTTAAAATCAAATACACCCTAGCAACTTTAATTCAAAACTATCTAACTACCCCTCAAATAGAAAACGAAAAACGAATAATATATCGTATGATACTACATCACTTATCAAAAGATAACACAACACCTCATGGTACCCATACAATTAGGTAGGGGGCATACCTTGTATTTTTTTAGAAAAAATATAAAGGGATGCCCCTTGCATCCCCTTTTCAAAAATAAGAATTAAGGCCACAAAAAAGATATCCCTTGAATAATTCTGGACAAAAAGCTAAACAGCAAACAAATATAAATTGAACTAAATTAAAACAAAACCAGTATAGCAATAATAATAATAATAATAATAATAATAATAATAATAATAATAATAAATAAATAAATAAATAAATAATTAAATAAATAAATAAATAAATAAATAACCCTTAGTACCACCCTCAAAGCCAACACGGAGGGAACCAACTTCAAAATCTTGACCTTGAATATAAATTATATTCAAGGGAGAGTAGATGATGTGGTCAAAATATCAAAAGGCTACGATATCATAGTAATCCAATAAACACACAGCATGAATCAACTAAACTGTACAAAGACTAGGCAAGAAACCAGACACTCTAGTCTTAACTAATAAATAGATTCTAAAGCAGGAGTAGCTATGTTAAAAAGAGTTGGAGAACAAGCGCAAAAATCCCACTCCACCCCACACAAAAAAACTCTATAATAGGAAGAAACAAAAATAAGACCATGAAAGGGAGATTACTGCATAACATAATCAATCGATGGCCTATATTCAATGTATATACACTCATTCATTACAAACAACAGCGCGAATCCCTCCCTCCAATACAATTTCATAGCAGAATTAACTCAATACATACAGGAATTCGCTATAGAAAAAGGTATAGGTGGGGGTTTGGTGGGGTGCTTTAACTGGGGTAGTAAATGAAGTAGATACCGTGGGAGCTAGGGTTTTAATTTGCCAGACAGGGTAATAAATAATTTAGTTAAAACGTTTGTAACAATCAACAATTTAGTGGATATATGTAGGGAAAAAGTGGGGTCATGAGAGAACATACAAAAAATAAGAGCAATAATAGGGGCCGCAGACTAGAGAGGTTCATATCTAAATCAATAACATGGAAAGCATACAAATATTTGAAATACTAAGGGATACACTTTCAGACCATAAACCGATGAAATTACTAATTGATGTCAATTAACAAAACAATTGTGGACAGGGGCTGTGGAAAATAAATAATACAAACCTGGATGAGGAAGAACATGTAAACAAACTTAATAATAGTTTGGAAGACATTATACTCCAGTAGGAAAGGGTGATAAAGCTATTAGGGACCTAAAGAAGAAAGAAACAGCACGATCTTTAAGCAATCACAAAGGGACAAGATAATGTGGAGATATAGCCAAATGCACAAATACATCAACTGAAAACAGGGCAATTATAAAACGAATGAAAGAAACTTAAAAATAGATTACACAAGGGGCTAAAGTGAGAAGTGGAAAATTTAGTGATTTATGTGAAAAAAGTAAGAGATGTATATAAAAGAATAAAAATAAAGAGGGTAAGCAAAAAAAAAAAATTACCAAAAAAAAATGAAAGTTTAAAAATGGACAGCACAACATATATAGTTTTACTATATATTTAAAAAAGACTGATTCTTATTTTGTAATTATTATCATGAGCGCCCACAAGATAGGTCAAGTGGAGTGACCCCCCATCATACTCTAAATATATATATATATATATATATATATATATATATATATATATATATATATATATATATATATATATATATATATATATATATATATATATATATATATATATGTATATGTATATATACGTATATGTATATATATGTGTATATATATATATATATATATATATATATATATATATATATATATATATATATATATATGTATATGTATATATACGTATATGTATATATATGTGTATATATATATATATATATATATATATATATATATATATATATATATATATATATATATATATATATATATATATATATATATATATATATATGCAAATGAAGCTGAAAACATGTCACAAGATTCTGTTCAAAACGATTAGTAAATATTAGCTTAAATTTCCGACTGTTTACATACGGAACCTCGCAACTAACTCTCCCGGCCGTGACTGGATATCCCCCACCCCAGCAAAAAATCCTGCGGGCGCCCATGATTGTTATATACCAATATTTTAACTTATAGAAAATGTCAAATACTGTGATTGAGGGAATCGTAACGTTAATATTTAAAGGAAAAGTGGAAAAGAGAGACTTAAAAATCGTCACTCTATTATACTGCTGAACACAGACTATAAAATTTTAAGCAAAGTGATCACAAATAGATTAAAAAATGTATGGGATCTTTAAAAAAAAACATTCATCAAAGCTGTTGAAAGGGAGATGAATAGTCCTAATATGTTGACAATCAGTACTGTCACTGACCTGATAACAAGTACGAAAGAGAAAGGGGCCACGCTGATGTTCGATCAAGATAAAGAGTTTGATCAAATAGAGCATGACTTCATGGATTTGGGGAAATCTTCTGTCCTTGGATTAAAAGAAATATGTATAATATTATCTTTTCTTAAGTAACATTCAACGGGACAAAAACGGAAAGCTTCCGTGTAGAAGTTACGACAGGGATATCCCATGTCCACGTTACAGCACGTTTTGGCCAATGAAATCTTGTGCAAAACATCAAATACAAATAGATTTATACAGGTTTTAAAAATACTAATTGATGTAAATGAACTTGAGATACCTTGGTATGAAGGTCATTGTACAAATTTGATAAATTATTGCTTTTCTTATAAACATGTCGAGTTTAAATTTAAAATAAATGTTCCTAACTCTCATTAGACTAATACCAATGAACAGAATTTAGTCTGTAGTGAAATCTACTGTTTTTTAATTATTGTTTTTTTTTTTACTAACGGACCGTCTCGGATTCAGCTAATGTGGGTATGTGAGAAAGCTTGCCAGTAGTTTCTCGTGGGTCGGTCGTTCTTTCCCGGGTTTTCACGGGTTCTTCCTCCACCATTAATACTGGCCGCCATGTATAGCCTATCGTGTGCTGAAAAATGGCGTTAAACCCTACAACAACAACATCAACTAACGGACCAAAGTTAGTTTCAAACCCTGAAAATATATACACAAACCTATCGTCAGAATCCTGTATCTAAGTCTGAGAATGTCTAAGCAATTTTAATTTAAAATAACATTACCCTATTGTTTTTTTTAATATACAATATCATTATTCTATAGTTTTTGTATTTTAATTTTCATAGATGCAATCCCTTTTTACACACACATCCTTGAAACTATTATCTCAATGACATGTCTTTCAGGGAAAAATGAAAATGCAGTTCCACAATTAGACACTAAATTATATAGATAATAATCGATATACTTCACACTTTGTGACATTTTGATTGTGAATCTGCCAGGAGTGACAGCCTCGTTTTGGAATTTCGAGATTTTGCGAGCTGACCAGAGAGCATTATTATTAGCTATTGTCAAACTGGTGTAGAAACAACTCTCGTTTCCCCCTGCACACCTTATAAAGAAAACTGTGAAAGAAGCTTTTGGAACAACATTTATATTTTGAGCAATAATGTTGTAATACGTGATCTTTTTTGATTGCTTCATAATAACAGCACCATATTTAGTCATAATAAAAACAATAATAGGTGTGGGGATGGAAACACATGGGGTAATGGGACATTTTGAAGCATTGTAATTGGATATCTTTACTAGTGCCAACAAAGTTAAATTCCCATTTTGTTAAGCCAGAATGTTTCAAAAATTAAATTCCCATAGGGATCCAAAGTGCTATCCAAATATTAAATTCCCATTAAGACCCAAAGTCACTCATAACGTTAATCCAATGAACGATTCTAGCATGAAAGACCCATAAAGACACATGCTAACCCGATCCAAGATGGCCGGAGAGTGACTATTTTATGCCAGGCCCAAAAATCAACTTCGGACACCATATTGACCCCATTAACTACTTACAATGTGCTTTGGCTTGCCTTGCATACAAGAGGCTTTTCCTATTGGTTTTTGAAGCTATTGCTAATATAAACGGGCCATCAACGTATAAATGTATAAATTAGAACGCCACCTGTTATATTTGACTTCTGACTTATTTTTTGGATTGAAGTTTTCTAATTTTTCTTTTGGTTATACAAAAGTGATATTTACGAAAATATAGTATTAACAATAACCGTTAGTAAGAAACTAGGTTTACAAACCTTTCTTCAAGGTTTCTAAATTTTTATAAACAGTCTTTGACTTACACTTGTGCTTACACATATGGTTGTATATATATGACTTGATAGATCACTGTATTTACGTAGTTGTTAATGGCAGCAGTTATGTATGCATTTTCATAGGTATTTATTGACACTAAAGGAACCTTCCGCCTACTCAGACGTTCCTTGTCAGGGTATACCTGTCTCTTTACCTGTTGTCAATTATGTCCAATAACTAATTTAACCAAGATTTAATCCAGTTTAAGTGGAGTACTTGAAATTAATTTGGTTTCTTGAGTGTTCTCGTCTAGTTGCTGCGGGATATAAAAATCGTTACTTAGGAAGACGGAATTAATAAAATCGATCGTAAAACAAACATTGACAAGAATTTGATAGCTTTTATAGGTTTTATTGAAAAATCTTTTTGCATAATCTGTGCGATCCTAGTATGTATGTATGTATGCATATATATATATATATATATATATATATATATATATATATATATATATATATATATATATATATATATATATATATATATATATATATATATATATATATATATATATATATATATATATATATATATACGGATGGACGGACGTACAAACGGATGGACAGACGGATGTATACGTTAAACTGATAGCTTTGTAATAAAAACGCACACAGCACTTTGATTATCATACATACATACATACATACATACCTACCTACATACATACTGTCACGGAATTGTGTACGAGTTATATCAATATGTATATGTTATCAAAAATGTACTCGGGTTTCGTTGTCTTGTATAGCATCACCCGAGGGTGGTATATTTTTTCGCCTTAGTTATTTCGAAATTCTGAGCGAAACTCAGACCATGCTGCACGAACAAATTGCCTGCAGCGGGGAAACTAAGTATCTAGCTGCGCATATGTCACAGCTAGTGTACTTATGGAGCAAATTCTCTATAACCAAATCACATTACGTCAAGTCTTGTCAGGAAGCTTACCCCTTTACGGAAGCAAATCTCCAGCTGTAGAGCTGCCTAAATGTCATGCCTATATGGTTTGATGTGGAGTCACCAGCTGTAGAGCTGCCTAAATGCAATGCCTTGTATATGGCTTGATGTGGAGTCACCAGCTGTAGAGCTGCTTTATACATGCCTGCTATGCCTTGTACATCGTTTGATGTGGAGTCGCAGAACTCTGTGGGGTTTCGTGTGACGTATACGCTGTGTTTTGGTGACGTTGGATCGGAAGAGTGGACTGGTTTTCTCGATGCGAGGGACCAGGGCTTTGCGACCAATGGATCTGTGATGTAAGGGGTCCTTCAGCAGACTGAGAGGAGCGGACCATGCGTGGGTGCTTCTCTGACCATTTACTAGAGCGCGTGGAACCGGAGTTAACATTTGGGTCGTCAAATGGACGCCACAATAGTTATAGTGTTCCATGTTATTTCCACAATTGCATTTCATAATTTCATTCATTCATATCGTTATATGAACGATCGATAGGTTTATAATTTCATTCATTCCTATTGTTATATGAATGATCGGTCGGTTCGTAATTTCATTCATTCCTATTGTTATATCGTTATATGAACGATCGACAGGTTCATAATGTCATTCATTCCTATTGTTATGTCGTTATATGAACGATCGATACGTTAATCATTTAATACATTCCTATTCCTATTTCAATATCGGTTTACGATCGATAGGTTCATAATTACACGTATTGCTATATCGTTATGTGAACGATCGATAGGCTAATAATTTCATTCATTCCTATTGCTATATCGTTATGTGAACGATCGATAGGTTTATAATGTTATTAATTCCTATTGCAATGCCGTTGGGTGAATGATCGATAGGTTGATAGTTTCATTCATTCCTATTGCTATATCGTTATGTAAACGATCGATAGGCTCGTCATATACACTGCTTTTCAATATCGTTTTATGAACGATACATTCAAATTTACCTGCTTTTCTAAATCGTTATTTGAACGATACATTCATAATTACATTATTATCGCTTTTGCCTGTTTTGGCCTGAATTCACTACTAGTGAACCATGGTATCATGGAAACTCACTAACATTTCACTCCGTGACATTTGCTTCTAGTAATTAGCTAATTATTTCGGGTTAGGGATATTTCCCTTGCGCCGAATTCCAATAATCACACAAGTAATCACACAATTATCAGAGTTCCTTAAAACAGGGTGCTATAACCGAATACGCATACTCCAAATTTATTACATTATGTATTTGAGGTGCTTACCTATCACGACTCCTAATCCTGAACCTTTTCTAGATTCACCATGACATTTCGTCACTGGGGATTTATGCACACTCGTGCATCCGCGATAGTAGCCCGCATAGCTCCACGTGGAAGTCAGCGTCATGGGTTTACGGGTTGTGGGGCTATGATACGCACTCGTTACCCCATACACAAACATTTCGAAACTACGGTATATATATACTACCGCCGCTTAATGCCAGGGCTGCAGTGATGTGAGTGCAAATGGATCGATATACTCTGGTAACCATTTACTTGTTTTTTCCTACCTGTAAATCAATTGCTTGTTCTGGGGTCGGTTTCTGTGTACAGAGTCATCGGTGGTTTTCCATTTCAACAAGCACCGTATCGAACTCCTCCATAGTTATCATTTCATCTACGATTGCCACCGAGTACAGCTTGGTAATTGTGCTGAGACTACTTTTCAGAATAGACATGTATTCCGTTATCTACCGTAATACAAGTTTTTCCGTTGCAGCTAGCAACACCGGTCACGATCGATATGGCTCCAACAACAATTAGGATTAGTGTACCTCTGATAATTGCCATAATCTTGAAGATTTCATATCACAGCTGTTTGCCGCTGATATTATTTTATCGCTATGGTAGTTTTGAAGGTACAAGTAAGTTATGTGAATTACTGCAACCGTGAATTATAATTTTGTCTGCAGGCTTGCCTTTCCAGGTATCAAACACACACGCACTTCACTTTTTTTCTTCTCTGGTAAAGCAATCATAGAAAGCACCTTCCTGAGAAACGTTTAAGTTCCTAGAGACTGTGCGTTCCGTGGATTGACACCACATTCAGCTAAAACTACATTGGTCACACCTTTGCGTTTTCTGCATCTAGCGATCTTTTTCGTCCGAGAACCGTTTATATCGAGAATTAATGACTATCAGTAGACTAAGTTTGTCTTTACCTATCAATAATAGTTTGGCATACCTGTTGGAAATTGTCACAGGCGTCTATTCGCCTGTGAATTTTACATCATCATTTAACATGGTGTTTTCACGTGCTAATGAGATGATTCCAATATGGACGGTAAATTCTGCTACATAGTCATCATTTGGCTGTTCAGAATCCATCAAGTATATGTAATGATAAATCTTAAACGCAAACACCAAAGACGGTTAAGTACCCTTCCGGATAGATTTTAAATATTTCGGACTGAATCTCATCACTGGCAACCAATGATGCATGTACTGTATATGTGCAAAAGTCTACAGAAACATTGCCGGGGTTGTCGATACGAGATATTGATGACAAGAAACCATGATGTTGTTGTTGATTTATCAACACTGACATTCTATCCCACCCTCCTTTACTTCTGGTTATGATAAAGTAGTATGATCCAGACGCGTGCACGTTTGTGATGTAACGTTTAGGATTATGAAAAACATTTTCAAGAGACTGGAATAGATGTCGGCAATTTAATATGATTAAAACGTCAGATTTTTTATCTGCATCTTTAATCAATATTCTCCGAACTTAGCTCCATAAACTTGTTACACGTATTGTTGAAGATAAGTCCGATAACACATTGGCGGCCTTTACAAACATTTATTATTTCATTTCAACATTATATCGACGTAGTCTTTGATAAAGACAACCGACACTAATTCTCTCTGATCTCGGGCAAGTATTTCGCATGGCGCCTAGTTGGATCAAAACAATGTCGTTGACATCTACTTCGGACGATTGCAGTATTCCAGTTGGATCTTGGAAATTCATAACTCGTTTTGCCTACGTAAACAAAAATCATGTTGCTCAACTGAAACAAGTCTGCTTTGCAGACAAACGTGGTTAAACACATAAGCTCCACGTCAGATCTATACACTCGTTGTCATTTCGCATATGTCAACTAGCAATTCGTATAGGTTTCATGGAAGCTTCTAAGTCATAACGTGAATTCAACAGGCACATACTTGGGCGTGAGTGTATGCAGTACCTCAACGACAAGATGTTCACATATTGGGACATTCGCTCGAGACTGCGATGGTTACATTGAATTAAACAGTGGTCGAAAAGCCCCGCCTCCAGCGAAGTCACCACGTAAATAAACCAACAACTTCATGTGACGGTGCAAATCACTAGTCAAAATAACAACGATGTCAAACAAATATCACGTACGCATCCAATGAGGCCCATGTCATATTAACGAAGCTAACCACTCTGGTTTGCAAGTGCGGAAGATGATCCCGCATAGGACAGCTAGGAAATGTCTTATATCAAAGTTAAGTAACGGCGAAACCCACGTCCCCTTCGGCGCCTGCGAAGTCAAAGATCTTTACCCCGACCGCCTTTTCGAGAGCCATACCGGATGAAATTCGGAAGACTCCTAACTCAGCTGCTTTTGCAACTGTGGGAGTTTCAGCCGCCAACAGCTATGGAATGGCTACAAATAATGGAAGTACCACTCTTTGATATTTGCACTACCTTCTAGTTCAAGATTTTAACGTTACCTAGCTTTTTCTGGTTGGGTATCTTCTAACCTGATAAATTGTGATTGGGACAGCCACAAGGGGACATTGTCAGTTAACTGTGGAGAATAAATTATCATTGTGAGTCCGCAATCTTTTTTTATGACAAGTTTTGCTTTCTCGAGTTCATTTTTGCTAAGATCATCCTTAACTTTGTGACATGATGCTATCTTAATTTTGTTGTTCAGTTGCAACACCTTTGAAAAAACCACAACGGGCTTTCCAACTTCGAATCGACGACTCTCGTTTGGCCACCAATTCTTTCTAACAATGGTCTGTCAGAGAGAATCACAGCAAGGCATCTGTAATTGACAGCAGGCATATTAATTTGCGTAATGAACAGCTCCAAGTGTTCCAAGAAAACGTAATAAATTGGATAAAATATACTGAAGTGTTTTGAGGAAATCTGCGGACCAGTGTCGATGTTTCGAAGTGTGTCCAATGTACGATCACATTTTGTTATATGCACCTGTGACCAGAGTGTCTTCTAAGTGAATCAAAATTCATTCGGAGGGTTCCAGATGACAGTATAACCACTGAGGAGCTCCAGACACGTGTAATTGGTCAAATATTATTTAACGTGCCCGCTAGCCAGTTTATTTCTTTTTTGAAACGCCATAACACGTGTCTCGGTGCGATAATACCTTGTTGGGTACTTATTTGCCACGTCAACTGTCCCTGAAAGTTGTTTGTATCGAGCTTACGCTGAGCCCGATGAACGATAACGTTGACAATCTTTTTGACCCCATAAACCATAACAAACTAGAAACATACGCTTACATAGCAAGTGTGGTATAGGAAACATCTTTGACTTCGGTCATCGTTTATGCGTTATCGTTTTAGTCTAATAGCTTTTTGTGAGACGCCATTGCCGTCCAGACCCGCCCGGAATCGTAATCCACATCCAAATTTGCAATTATAGAATCTGTATTTGCGTGTGCCAATCGTTAATGTGCGACTTCATTGATGGTTTTACCTACTTAGGATGATCCCATTGCTGTTGATGGCGTGTAACTGGAACTGTTGGTTGTCGAGCTACGAATCATTGTATGCTATTCAGTATCTTCAATTCCACATTTTTCAACCGATCGACAGAAGTGCTTCTAATGCTGTCAGCGATTCGCATTTAAAATAGTTTATCGGTTGGTGCAGTGTGCAAAGTCAGGGCTGCGAGAACCTTTGGGGATCCTGTAAACAATCTAATGGCGCCATTGTCAAGATCGTTTCCGTAAAATGCCTAGTAAACGGGTTTTCTAGCGTTGATAACATTAATGGATATTACGCGTACGCGTACAACTGCCATTTTATTAAATGTCAGGTTAATCACTTATGAACAGTTGCACCGTCAAATTCTCACTGCAGATGTCTAACGCTTTACCATCCTGGTCGATGAGAGAAACGCGAAGGTGAGTAAGCCAGGGACTGGTGCATTTTAGATACACTAGCGGCGTTTTTGTAATCGAATGCTGGTCGCCCGCGAACGCATTTCGGAAGAAAATTCTCAAATAACGTGTAACCCCGAGAGGCTATGCTTTCAGCGGCTATACTCGTGGAAGCACCTGCATAATTACTGCCAGTGATGGCGTCATATGCTAGATTAACCTGAAACGTCGAGGTGATCCTTGCAAGATATAAGCGTATAACTCGATATTGATTTGATCGCGATCTAGAATCGCACTTATATCTGTAAGCCAAAAAAGATCTATTCTTAGCAACAACTATCTGATGTCATCCGTGGAGATTCGATTGAGATGGTAACCCTGAGTGAGCTGGTGTATGCTTATTTTAAAAACTTGTCGAATATTTGCTGGTCACAAACAACTCCTCTGTCGGATCTCATCATTTATTCATTCAATATCGTACGCGCCTGGGGGAAAACGTTCCAGGCTACGCCAGAGTTTCACGAAACAATAACGAGTTATCAGCATCGAAGTCGCGACGAAAGCTATAGCGAGTTCGGGTGTTTAGGATATCTCAGCGGTAATTGGCATAGAAAAAAACCGCATAGAATTTCTGTTTCATCGACGAGATTGTAATCTCGTTATACCCCTTTGAGTTAGTGTTTGTGCTCGGATGCGTTTGCGGATTTCACTTACACCTACATTACTTCTTCAAGTTGTCTTCCCGCGAGAATACCCTGGTGAAATGGGCAAATATTGTACCCTTGGCAGTTTTCGTCTTTGTATATGTTTATCGTGGCCGTTAAATCGCTTCACAATTCTGCGTTTAAGCCCGCACGATAATTGCACGTTATACCATTCATGTCGATCGTGATGAGAACATATGTGACCTGGGTGACCCTGCGAACATTTTCCGAAAATCCTCCCACCAAGAACGTGCGGCACGCCAGGCTCAATGAATGTTTGCAAGGCCTACGCGTCAATCCAACGAAACATCATCAACATGTTGTATTTGCCAGATCATTTTAGACAACTGTTCGTATCGTTGGGTGATATAATTCACACCTATGGTTTTATGCTAGCTCCGGGAAAATATTCTCGGGAAGGGTGGGGTGCCTTGCCAGTTAAGCATCACATTGTCGTACACGACAAGATTATATTCCAGGTCAAGATCGTCAATCATAAGGGCTTCATTTATAACGGAGACGAACTGAACAGTGAACGTCGAAGATGTCATCGACGAGGCTAGAGCTTCCGTGAAATATCTGAGAATGTCATAACACGACTGATTGTCTGCAAATGGTGCAATCACTTACAGCCGATCCCACGTTAACCCCACCATGATCAGATCAGCAACAGTTGAGCTTTTGCAGATCCTATCGAGCCAATAATCAGGGCGCAAACCGAATTTGGAAACACTTCGCAGTAATGGAAAGTCCTGGCTTCACAGTATAGAGAAGTATAGGGTACTTTATGTAGCTAGGGTTACCGTGTTCCGACGTCCTATGGAGGTCCAGGTTTTGTCCGCCCTTGTGGCAGGATTCCCTGGCTAGTAGAATCTCCGTTTTGCAGACTCTCAATTTGGCGTCATCTCTCCGGGGATGGAAACAGATAAAAAAAAAGGAAGTAGTTTTGAGTCATACTATGAAGTTATTTACACTATATGTGGTGAATTACAATTACACTGAGTGACTTTTACACACAGTGCCCTCCTGCTCTGTTTTATAAAAGTCCTCTCTTTATATCGTGTCTACAATTTTCAACTGTTACTATACTAAATCAAAACCTAACCTTTTATGAATGCAAGACAATGAAAATATTAAATCTGTACGATGTAGCTTATCTATTCAAATAAGTTACACCGTAACAACATATTATATTCAACGTATTGGTTGTTGTTGTTGTTGTTGTAGGGTTTAACGCCATTTTCAGCACACGATAGGCTATACATGGCGGCCAATATAAATGGTGGAGGAAGAACCCGGGAAATCTCCGGAAAGAACAAACGACCCTTGAGAAGCTACTGGCAAGCTTTCTCACATACCCACATTGGCCGAATCCGAGACTCGAACCCACGCAGACAGAGGTGAGATAGCAGTGATCCTTAACGGATAGTGCTTTTGACCACTCGGCCACTCGGGGCCCCCAATGTATTGGTTTTGCGTACCTGAATATAAATGACAATCAGTATATTTGTATATTTGTTAAACATAACAGCCTGTACGGTATGTACACGGTGTAATAAATACTTAAGTAGTGAAAACACAGTGGACTAGAATGAATTCGAAAAAAGAATCCTTAACAACAACTCCTATTCTATATACCCTCCCACAACCCTCAACCCTCAAAAACAAACTTTACCTCCCAAAAGTCAATTTCAAAACATTAGGCAATTACAACACTTTTCCCGATACTATTCAATATGAAAGAAGAAATAACCAAGTTTCATACCTTAATCTGGCAGCGATAAACTGTCCAGGTTTGAAGTCCTGTCCATAGGAATCGTTCATGTGACTACCCTAGATTTATCTTGCATACCATCGCTTTATATGGATCTTTTGTTAGATATCACCAAGTGCACGAGCTTCTCGCTTGGTGAAAACTTTTACACCACTATGACTATATTACTGCTTACACGAGTTTATATTCAACATTCAACTTCGGATACTACGCTTTTACCACAGACTATTTCAGATGATATAATTTTGTTTTCTGTATTATATTGAAAATCTTATCTTAATATTGCGTAAACAAAATAAGTGAAACATTTTAAGTAGGTCTGTGACAAGCGAGAACATTAAAACGTTCGAATCCCTCGTAAATCTTACACCTGTTCACCATCATAGAAATAGTTTTACTGAACACGGAATGGTACCACGCCTCTGGACATCCAAACTGATCATCAGCAAAATATTAACTTTAAACCGTGTGTGTGTCTGTGTGTGTGTGTGGTCTAATCACATTTTTATGTTTTATATATTTTGGTTTAGCCGCAGACTTGATTTTTGTTCAGAATACTATATATGTCAAACTGTGTGGCTTCTAACAGCATTATATAATAGTCCACTGCAATTTATTTTCTAATAACAATTTACTTATGTGTTGAGGGGCCCCGAGTGGCCGAGTGGTCTAAAGCGCTCTCCGTTACGGATCACTGCCATCTCACCTCTGTCTGCGTGGGTTCGAGTCTCGGATTCGGTCAATGTGGGTATGTGAGAAAGCTTGCCAGTAGCATCTCGTGGGTCGGTGGTTCTTTCCGGGTTTTTTCCGGGTTCTTCCTCCACCATTAATACTGGCCGCCATGTATAGCCTATCGTGTGCTGAAAAATGGCGTTAAACCCTACAACAACAACAACAACAACTTATGTGTTGTATGCCTACAATCGACCTGAAACATAGCACTGCGGCCCCCAATATTGAACAGTTGTAGTATATCTGCATCAGTACCAAAGTGAGCGTGTGTGAGGTTACCCTTACCTATCACGACTCCCCAACCTCTAAACCCATGACGTCGGGTTCCACGCGGACTCACGCATTCTACAGTCGTAGATGCACTTCTTCGCAGATTCATCTTCAGCAGGGAAATGTCACGGGGAATCTAGAAGGTGTTTAAGATTCATAGCAGTCATACGGAAGCGTTGCCTCAAATGCCCATTTTGACACTACTAAAGGCAAGATTTGACCTTAAGGCTGGAAAAAGGTAAAATTCCCCAGTCAGTAATTTATGTCTTAAGTTTTTGGAGCGATTTCAATACATTCTAAGTTATTAGGCAAGGCAATGCATCTACTGCATCAGAGGCAAATTTGAACTGAACTTGTATATTCATCTTTTCATGGTACGGAACTGTATACGTAATTTTAGGGTGGGGCTTTCGATAATTCCCTAAGACCCAGAAGTTAGGATCCTGGGGCATATTATTCGTTCAGTTATATCATCTTCGTTTATCGCCCCGCCCCCCTCCCCCATTACATTGTTTATCAATTCATTCGCCCCTTCTTTCATTCATTTACTTGTGAGATATTTATGTTGAAGGACCATTTCGGAATACGCTGCAATATAGTTTCACTTAAAACTCTAGATAAATATGCTCAGTTCTTTTTGAGAAAGTTAGTTCCATTACCTCATGTAAATCAGGCTACCTTTCAAAATCACTTCGGCGATATAACGATCATTAGTTTGATTAATCGATAGTTAAAGATTATTGATGACAGGAAATTAACTGGATTATTATTGTTAGTCTTCAGTAAAGCTTTTGATATTGTTAATCATTAAATTTTATCACATAAATTATCAGCATATAATGTTTAAAAAAAACTTCCATTGCTATGGTTTTCATCCTATCTTAGTGGTGGATAAACTGCTGTGCGTTAAAGACATATTGTCCCAGATATTTTTTAATGAAAATATATACCAGAGTACCATATGGATCAATTTTAGGTCCTATTTTTTATTATAGAAATCATATTTCAAACATTTTGAAGCATTTTTCATTGTATGTGTATATAAATGATGCATCACAATATGTAAGTGGTAAATATGTTAGCATTGTTGAGTGAAAACTAAATGCAGATTTACGTTGTGCTCTGAAGTGGATGTACGACAATAAACTTCCCTTAACTTGACAGAAAACCCAATTTATGATCATCTACTTATTACAATGGCAACAAAAATGTAGAGGATTGTACTGGGTATAAAAATTGAAGTGATAATTGTGCCAAACTTTTAGGTATCCTTTTTGATAATACATTAGCCAGGGGATCCCTTTGCCCCTATGTACGGGCGCCCGTGCCCTGTTCCAACTACTGTGAAACACTTTTTGCAAAAATATCTGAGAAAATAGGAATTATAACAATGGTTATAGGTTTCATGATGGATAAAGTGTACAATGTATTTGTTTTTCTACCTTTTATTACGTACTCATTTAACATTCCATGCTTCATCTGATGTTTAATACAGCTTTTCAATGCATTTTTCGGTATCAAACACCCAGATTCGAACTACTAAGGTGCATTCTTTGACGTCCGCTCGTAAGTATATTTAGACACAATAAGATTAAATAATCAATGTTCGTTTGATACTTTGTTGACATAGTAAAGCTTTAAATATTTAGATTGTGTAAAAAGGGTATGTAACAGATGCAAATCCCAATTCGTGTTTTGTACTGAGATTGGGGGAAAGAACTCGTTTGATATGGGCTATAAATACGTCTCGGACTCACGACTTGGATGTATCCACTGACTCGGAGCAAAACATGCATGTTCTTTTATGTATTTATCTACTGCTATACTGTAAGGGGAAAACCCTGTAATTATTCTTACAAGCAGAGACTATTCAGCTTACGCAAAAGAACAGTCTGATTTTAAAGATGTTTTAACATATAAAGAATGCTAGTTAGTGGTAACATTAGTTTCAGAAAAGTTGTTTTTACTGTCAACATTTGAAACACTGTCTCGTCAATGTATATATATATATATTCTCCATGTGTGTGATACAACAGTATATTAGCCTTGTATATGGGACGGATATTCCTTAACCGATTACCGGTTAACTGAGCCGTGACGGGTTCATCGCAGTCGACAACACCTTTGTACAGAGTGCAATGTGGTTCAAGTCAGATTACAAGGCTGTAGAATCTGATTTTCATTAGATTTTTTAAAGAGAAGGAACTGAAAACAACTATGATCAGTTTCTAAAATCTTGTAAAATTTACATGATACACATGCTGACAAAAAATTCCTTGCCTGCGACATCGAATGTTTGCCAATGAATAGTATAGAAGAACACGTCTATTCACGTCAAAATTGTGAACAATGTAATTATTCTCACCATGGAGATACCTCTAGCCAGTGAAATTGGAGCTGTCCTTACTCTCTGCAGCCTGTTTAAATAAGTCAGTATAGTCGTTTGGCTGATCATAAAGACAGAGGGGAATCGAAATTACAGAAGATGTCTCATCATCTGGTAAGTTGCCAGTTGATTATTTATTGTATGCTTGCATGTATGGATGTTAAAAGTAGTAAACTGCGGGTGTATTTATTTGTGTAGACAAGCGTGTGTCGATATGTGTCCTGCATGTACTGAACATGTTACTAAATCTTTCGTACAAGATCGAACTGCGAAGGTTCAGTCATAGTTCACAGGACCCGGTTGATTTTTGGGTGGGTCGGTTGGGGGTCAATCACAATCCAAATACCACTTTGTACTTTAGTTATTACTAGACATTGACATAATCCAATTTTGTTCTTAGAATCGCACTTACATAGTAATTTTTTTTTATTGCTCGTTGGATGCATTTTACCGATTATAATTTTACCGACCATAAGTAGGTAAAAGTGATTACATGCGCGCCAACCTCCCAGAAGTGTTGGGCGGACACTCATAGTGTATTTTGAGGTCATAAGCAGGGCGAAGTGAGAGGAGGTGAAGGACGCCAGCAGACATTTTTCGAAAGACGGGGGAGGGGAGAGGGGCAAATATGTGGTGGTCAGCCATTAACCTTTAAGTTTACAGATGCAGACCAAAACATGTTAGAGGTGAAATGGGATGTTTGGTGTATGCAAGTGTCACCCTTGCCCCTATGTGCGGGAGCCCCGGGAGAGGGAGTTAGTGCACACGACCACTCAAAATTGACGTCGTATATTTGAGAATAATTAAAGTTATCTACTCATAACTCATATATTCCTTAGAAAATTACTGGAAATTCGAATTTTAACAATAAAAAATTAATGTGTTCTCTTCGAAGTACACTTTCAGACTGACAACGCTTGGCAGACTTAACATTGTCAAATGCCATCACAAGAGAGAGAGAGAGAGAGAGAGAGAGAGAGAGAGAGAGAGAGAGAGAATTAGGTGAATGATGAATAATACAATGGAAGAACGAAAGCTGAAAATTCAATCGATCCAAGCAATGAAACTTGTTATAAAACAACGATGTTGGAAATGCCATATCCAGGTAGTGAACAAATATAACACTGCTTTTTACTGAGGATAGAGGAGTGTTGCGTTTTGTATATAAAGAAACTATCGATTTGTACACGTTGAAAGCATATATTGATATAGGGTTTTGAATGGTTAGGTGTGTGACTTGGCGGATGGATACATAAATGGTTAGGTGTATGACTTGGTGGATGGATACATGAATGGTTGGGTGTGAGACTTGGTTATGTGAATGGTTAGGCAGGTGAGTTGGTGGATAGAAAATAAACGAAGGTAGATAGATAGATGACACTGGACAACAAATTTTTACAAAAGTCATGTTACTGAAATAAAATTAGTCAATTCTTATCAATTTTTATGTGCTGAACACGAATATGACAGTCAAATTGCAAAATTGGCTCTAGTTTTTTTGTAATCTGCAAGAAATTAATGTTTACATAACGAAATGCATTCCAATAGTAAAAGGTCAACTGTAATAGCCTACCTATAAAAAATCAAGTCATTGACTACATCTTAGATTTCTTCGCCTGTCTCTTGTACAGCTGTTCGGGAGCATCTCTGAGGAGTGTCCAGCAGTAGTCAGCCAGCATTGTAGTGGACCATTTTCCCTGGTATCTTTGTTCCATTGTTGCGATATCTTGATGAAAACGTTCGCCGTGTTCATCACTAACAATACCACAGTTGCTAGGAAAGAAATCCAAATGGGAATGAAGGAAGTGAATCTTTAGAGACATATTGCAGCCAAGTTTCTTATACTTCATCAACATGTCTTCTACTAGTTCCTTATAGTTTTCTGCCCTAACATTTCCGAGGAAGTTTGTAGAAACTAGGCGAAAAGCATTCCATGCTTGTTTCGCGTCACCTTCCAGCAAGTTGTTGAACCGGTCATCTTTGAAAAGCTCTCGAATCTGAGGACCCACAAAAACTCCCTCTTTAATCTTTGCTTCGCTGAGTCGAGGGAATTTTTCATGCAGGTATCGGAATGCTGGCAAAGTCCGGTCAATGGCTTTCACGAAGTTCTTCATCAAACCTAGTTTGATGTGAAGGGGTGGTAGCAAGATTTTCTGAGCCTCAACCAGAGCTGGGTGTTGGATATTCTTCTCTCCAATGGCTACATTCTGCCTGTGAGTCCATTCCTTCCTCATGTAGTGCATTTCCCTTGCTCGGCTATCCCACTCGCATAAGAAACACATGTATTTTGTATATCCTTGCTGCAGTCCCATTAAAAGGGCAACTACCTTCAAATCACCACAGAGGTGCCAGCTGTACTTGTTATACTCAATGGAATTCAGTAGCTGCCTTAAGTTATCGTATGTCTCTTTCATGTGGACAGCATACGCTACTGGAATAGATGGAAGAATGTTTCCATTGTGCAAAAGCACAGCCTTGAGACTCAGTTTCGAAGAGTCCACAAATAGTCTCCATTCTTGTGGGTCATGAGTGATTTTTAAAGCATTCATGAGGCCCTCAATATCGGAACAGAATATCAGATTACTTTCCTTTCTGAAGAAAGGCTCCAATTGCTGGTGGCGCTTTCGATATGCAGTAATTGTGACATCTTCTTCTAGAAGATTCCATTGTTGGAGTCTTGATCCTAGCAATTCTGCCTTGTTCTTTGATAAGTCCAAATCACGAATCAGGTCATTTAGTTCTTCCTGTGTTATTCTGTGTGGGGTTGATGATGCACCACAGTGAAAATCTGGATCACTGCATGCTGATGGACCAGGAGAAGAACAGGTCGACTCACCTTTGTCTTCGTCAGATGAATCAAGAGAATATTCTGCTGGAGGTTCTGGAATAGGAAGTCCCTCACCATGTGGAACTGGTCTCAATGCAGACGGATTGTTTGGGTAGACTATTCTCGACTTCTTTCGCTTCGTTATTCCGCCGGAAAGAGGAGGAACCAAGCAGAAGTAACAGTCATTTAGGTGGTTGCTTGGCTCTCTCCACACCATTGGGACTGCAAACGGCATTGATGACCTTTTGCAATTCAACCACTGTGAAAGCTGTGTTGTACATGTAGCACAGCATATATGCGGAGCCCAAGGCTTGTCTTGGTCACCAACCTTGCATCCGAAGTAAAGATGATATGCCTTCTTCACTTGAGAATTGATACTTTTCTTCTGGTTGGCAAATGTCACTTCCCCACAAATATAGCAAAAATTGTCCGCGGTACTAACACACTTTCGAGGCATTACTGTTCTTTATTGTACGTAAATGGATAAAATAATAAGTTTTATGTAACAGTAGCTTGAACTGTCTCGCACAACGTCTAAAATATTTTAAATGCTGAACCTATCTGATTGGGCTTTATATAGTACACTGCTTACGTCAGCTTCAGCAGCCGCCTGGCATTAGTATAATAGGCCTACACATGTATAGTACACTGCTGACGTCAACTTACTTCAGCAGCCGCATGGCATTAGTATTGCATTGCATCAGAAAATGATGCAATCAACTGTGGATGATGTGAGCATGATGGTATTATGCAATGTTACATCATTATTCCGGATGTTGCTGCAGTCCTACTGGAGAAATTTACACAGTGAAACATAGAAAATGAGGTATATGAATATCTTCAAAACGAGAGCCAATACAAATTTTTCACGGTTATATTCGTGTTCGGCACACCAAAATACTACAGATTAGGGCCTTTTCAAGTCAGTAATGATTTCACTGTTGACCAGTGTGAACGAACGGTCTCAACCCTTTTTAGACAGAAGCTGGAGAGATCGATCAGCATTTAGTTGTTGCCGCATGTTGTTGTTATTGCGTTTAACGCCATTTTTCAGCACAAGATAGGCTATATATTCGATACATGGCGGCCAGTATAAATGGTGAAGAAAGAATCGGGGAAAACCCCGGAAAGAACCACCGACACATGAGAAGCTACCGGCATGCTTTCTCACATACCTACATTGGCCGAGCTCGAGACTCGAACCCACGCAGACAAAGGTGAGATGACAGTGGTCCGTAACGGTGAGCGCTTAATACCACTAACGGTGAGCGCTTTAGACCACTCGGCCACTCGGTGCCTCACTCGTTGCGGCATGATTTCAAACATTTAAGGAAGCAGTGACTATGAACAGATCTATGGCCGATAGTTTACATAATGAATATTATCTACAATATTAGGCAGTTTCAATTGTTTTGAAGGTAAATATAACTTATTCATGGTGAAAATCAAATTTATTATAAATTATAATAAAGGTAAAATGACAATTTAAAAAGACCATATATTATAACACCAACATGTATCATCATTAAAAGTAAAGACTACAGTTTCTGATGTAATATTTCAACTTTATATTTATTACATTTAGTGACACAATGCTGGTAATGTAGGTGATACTCTGGCTCGTAGCCTGGAAAGTATTGGGCTCTCCAAGTAACTTAAAACGTAGTTTCTCTATATGGAATGACAAATCACAACTGCAGCTGACATTAACCAGAAGATCATAGCCTGCGATTCGTACTAAACGGGGAAACGTGGAGATATGTGTTTTATTAACACAGAATTTTCTTTCACAAAGGCAAAATTCTAAAAAAAATCTTGCTGGAGACATGGAAAATAAATAATAGTATCACCGTTCATCAGCAGTCAGAGAAACTGCAATATTAGGATTTGTGATGACATTTAAAAATGTATGAAAAATTTGAGAGGGTTAAAAGTGATTGTACTTGTAGACACGAATATTAGCAAACTGTCTGTTTTTCCATTTTTGTCTCACTGGGGGCCTTTCCACTCGTCCTAGTCTCTACCCCCAGACATATTTAGCCCTTATGTGACCGTTGCACGTTAATGTTGTCATCGGGAGTACAAGCATCTCTTCCACGTGATATGAGTGGTTCAGTAATTGGTGTTAGAGTCTCTTTCGGATAGAAGTGCCCAAACGGGTTTCCAAAATGGCAAAAACAGTTGCTACAACTCTGTTGTCATTGTACAAACGAGAATCCCGCAGAGAATGTACTTATTCACGTAAACCTATGGTAGTGATCAATATACAAACTGTGAACTAATGTATTTTCAAGCGATAACCAGTTCTCTGCATGAAGATTTTTAAAAATTTTCTGTCTGTGATTTTCTATTTCAGCCAGCATAGTCTCAAATGCGGCCGTACTGATTATTTTATCTTCAATTGCAGCTAAATATAGTTTACTGGTCGTACTGAGACTGTTATGTGTGGACACAAGCAATTTAGAATAGGTGCGTATAGGTAAATACAGACGCATTCAAACTAATTTACTAGCACCACCAGATGCAATGGTTACAATCGATATTGAATCGACAATAATACCGATTGGTGCACCTACGATACCTGATATTGTCGAGATTCAAGTCACACCAAGACCAACAGTTGCTGCGGAAGCAGGACCGCATATAGTATCTGTGACCAAACAGGCGCGTTTGTATTTCACGATTAGCGCAGTGCTCTTAGTAATTTCATTTCACAGATGTTGTTCCTCTTCGATTATTTTTTCACGCCATTAAAGCTAAGGGTATATCATATTTCTTCTATTAATAATTCAATCGCATGGTTTAACAACATAACATGCATAATTTGTCCAGTCTCATCAACAAATCAAGCGCAATATGCACGCGCTCTTTTAACAAGTTATTCGTTTTTACTGGCACAATTGTCATGCAGTTATAACAAAAAAAAATAACAAGAAACATCTACCTCGGGAATACTTAAATCTCCGTTGTTGTTCATTCTGGTGGTTTGGCACCCTCGCATTAAAAACACTGATTAACCCAGAGCTCTTTACATTTATCAATCATCCTTTCCCAATAACTGGTACCCGAACGAGTGTATCCTTGTTGAATAGAAGTCGAGATCTTTCATTTCTCAGTTGAGTCTGTGTTGGTGTAAACTATTCGACGGTGAATTTAACTTGGGTAAATACATCGTTCAATGCCACATCACTATTGCAGAAACAAGCCCGGAGTACATTGTCACCTGTTGCAGCAGTTAACGCTTCGGCTTTTCAGGTGCACGTGCGTTATACCAGGCTAGCATCGAGTTGGTTGTAGTACATCAGGGTGATTCCAAATAGAAATTTCTACTTGACCCTTAAAAAATTATATGACAGTTCATACGAGGGTTTGGTTATACCCCTTTGACGCATATATTCATCAACAAGTGGAACAAAATTGTTATCGATGTTAACGTCCGCTGCCAGCCGATCCAACACCCCGTCGGTAAATCCCTTAACATCATCACCACGGTAAGTTTCCATTACTTATATACAATGACAGAAAGCTAATGATAAAGACAAACAACAAAGACGGTTAGGCACTTCTCAGGATAAACGTCTAATGCTTTAAATGAAATTTCATCTCCGATAACTAATAATGCTGATCTTGCAACTGTGATAAATTTTAGAACATCACTGTCCGGCCTCAGGATATTTTATATCGGTGGTACGGATATTTTATATCGGTGGTACAAGATCAAGACAATGATGCCACTTATCAGTTATAAACATTCCGATTCGACCCCACGTACCTTTACTTCCGGTCATGATAAACAAGTGTGCTCCGGACTTGCGGACCTTTAAAATGTGAGGTTTAAGTCAATGAAAATCTTTTGCACTAGGAAGGAAGATAAGTCATCCATGTGCTAAGAATGAGGAGTCATACGTTTTCTCTCATTTTCTGATAATTAGTTTTGCAATTGAGCTCCAATAAGCTTGTACCCATGGTGGCACGTTAGAGAGCTGCTATTCCAAGTATTATTTCATCCCACTATTATCGACACAGTGTTTGGTTCCACCGTTGTTAGTGAACTCAGCCAGGCTATTTACCACAAAGTCGTCTTTCAACTTGATAGCAATATCTTGAATGTCTGCATTAGACATTTTTAGTTTGCCAGTTTGAAAGTCTTCAAAAAACACAAGCTCTCCTAAATCAAAACCAACATAAATATGACTGGTAAACTCAGACAAATCCGTCTTGGTAGCAAATTGACTCAACAATGCTTATTCATTTAGATACTTGCTGATATGAAATTTGTTGACCAAACTTGACTGTGCTATGTCCGCGTACACATCATCGATGGCGAAATGCATCAGCTATGAGTCAATGTAGGTGTAAAACATCTTCATCCGTTCCTCATAAAACGGTTTGGTTTAATCTTGTCAAAGTAAAATTCGTACTTGAGCAGCTTCGACAAGTCCAGTAGGGACGAACCAGCATAAATTGGTTTTGTAAGTATGAGTTTTGATTATTTTATACTGTGAACGCCAATAAGATCACCTTCAACGATTTTTCTGGATTCAAATCCAAGGTCTGCGATGAGCCTTCGAAGCTTGTTTTGCTCACTATCACATACAAGACTGACTCAAGTTTTTGCGCAGATTCTCTATGTTTTTCAATTGTTCTTGAGCTTGAAAAGTTCTTTTCAGTGTCACTGGTGGCCATTTGTCCGTAGGTCTGTATTGAGCTGAATATACGGGGATATCATGCTTGCTGTCAAAGTTCGAGCACTTGATGAAGTTTGGTTGCACACGTACCCAATCGCAAATACAAATGTACCTGCAGTGCATAATTGTGTTTGATCTGAAGACTTAGTACCAGTTTTATACCTCTGCTGTAGGGCCTCGAGTGGCCGAGTGGTCTAAAAAGCGCTCTACATTACGGGTCACTGTCATCTCACCTCTGTCTGCGTGGGTTTGAGTCTCGGATTCAGCCAATGTGGGTATGTGAGAAAGCTTGCCAGTAGCTTCTCGTGGGTCGGTGGTTCTTTCCTGGGTTCTCCCATGTTCTTCCTCCACCATTAATACTGGCCGCCATGTATAGCGTATCGTGTGCTGAAAAATGGCGTTAAACCCTACAACAAAAATACGTTCGGTCTATTTGCGTCCGAATTCATCCATGATCAAGTACTGATACGTGAACAACAACGTATCGGGCATCGAAAGCACACCTGGCTCAGCAGTTAACCAGTGTGTGTTTCCTGTATATGCTCAGGATATTCAAGATCAACTTCAAAGAAGTATTCGTGGAAGCTATAGATGTTGTGATCGCGCACTTGTTTATGTAGATCAATGAGCGCGGGATTGATCCATCGAAATCCACCAACTAGAAGTTGTTGCATCATGACCCAATCATAAAGGTCATTATTACACTGGACAACAATTTTTTACAAAAGTCATGTTACTGAAATAAAATTAGTCAATTCTTATCAATTTTTATGTGCTGAACACGAATATGACAGTCAAATTGCAAAATTGGCTCTAGTTTTTTTGTAATCTGCAAGAAATTAATGTTTACATAACGAAATGCATTCCAATAGTAAAAGGTCAACTGTAATAGCCTACCTATAAAAAATCAAGTCATTGACTACATCTTAGATTTCTTCGCCTGTCTCTTGTACAGCTGTTCGGGAGCATCTCTGAGGAGTGTCCAGCAGTAGTCAGCCAGCATTGTAGTGGACCATTTTCCCTGGTATCTTTGTTCCATTGTTGCGATATCTTGATGAAAACGTTCGCCGTGTTCATCACTAACAATACCACAGTTGCTAGGAAAGAAATCCAAATGGGAATGAAGGAAGTGAATCTTTAGAGACATATTGCAGCCAAGTTTCTTATACTTCATCAACATGTCTTCTACTAGTTCCTTATAGTTTTCTGCCCTAACATTTCCGAGGAAGTTTGTAGAAACTAGGCGAAAAGCATTCCATGCTTGTTTCGCGTCACCTTCCAGCAAGTTGTTGAACCGGTCATCTTTGAAAAGCTCTCGAATCTGAGGACCCACAAAAACTCCCTCTTTAATCTTTGCTTCGCTGAGTCGAGGGAATTTTTCATGCAGGTATCGGAATGCTGGCAAAGTCCGGTCAATGGCTTTCACGAAGTTCTTCATCAAACCTAGTTTGATGTGAAGGGGTGGTAGCAAGATTTTCTGAGCCTCAACCAGAGCTGGGTGTTGGATATTCTTCTCTCCAATGGCTACATTCTGCCTGTGAGTCCATTCCTTCCTCATGTAGTGCATTTCCCTTGCTCGGCTATCCCACTCGCATAAGAAACACATGTATTTTGTATATCCTTGCTGCAGTCCCATTAAAAGGGCAACTACCTTCAAATCACCACAGAGGTGCCAGCTGTACTTGTTATACTCAATGGAATTCAGTAGCTGCCTTAAGTTATCGTATGTCTCTTTCATGTGGACAGCATACGCTACTGGAATAGATGGAAGAATGTTTCCATTGTGCAAAAGCACAGCCTTGAGACTCAGTTTCGAAGAGTCCACAAATAGTCTCCATTCTTGTGGGTCATGAGTGATTTTTAAAGCATTCATGAGGCCCTCAATATCGGAACAGAATATCAGATTACTTTCCTTTCTGAAGAAAGGCTCCAATTGCTGGTGGCGCTTTCGATATGCAGTAATTGTGACATCTTCTTCTAGAAGATTCCATTGTTGGAGTCTTGATCCTAGCAATTCTGCCTTGTTCTTTGATAAGTCCAAATCACGAATCAGGTCATTTAGTTCTTCCTGTGTTATTCTGTGTGGGGTTGATGATGCACCACAGTGAAAATCTGGATCACTGCATGCTGATGGACCAGGAGAAGAACAGGTCGACTCACCTTTGTCTTCGTCAGATGAATCAAGAGAATATTCTGCTGGAGGTTCTGGAATAGGAAGTCCCTCACCATGTGGAACTGGTCTCAATGCAGACGGAATGTTTGGGTAGACTATTCTCGACTTCTTTCGCTTCGTTATTCCGCCGGAAAGAGGAGGAACCAAGCAGAAGTAACAGTCATTTAGGTGGTTGCTTGGCTCTCTCCACACCATTGGGACTGCAAACGGCATTGATGACCTTTTGCAATTCAACCACTGTGAAAGCTGTGTTGTACATGTAGCACAGCATATATGCGGAGCCCAAGGCTTGTCTTGGTCACCAACCTTGCATCCGAAGTAAAGATGATATGCCTTCTTCACTTGAGAATTGATACTTTTCTTCTGGTTGGCAAATGTCACTTCCCCACAAATATAGCAAAAATTGTCCGCGGTATTAACACACTTTCGAGGCATTACTGTTCTTTATTGTACGTAAATGGATAAAATAATAAGTTTTATGTAACAGTAGCTTGAACTGTCTCGCACAACGTCTAAAATATTTTAAATGCTGAACCTATCTGATTGGGCTTTATATAGTACACTGCTTACGTCAGCTTCAGCAGCCGCCTGGCATTAGTATAATAGGCCTACACATGTATAGTACACTGCTGACGTCAACTTACTTCAGCAGCCGCATGGCATTAGTATTGCATTGCATCAGAAAATGATGCAATCAACTGTGGATGATGTGAGCATGATGGTATTATGCAATGTTACATCATTATTCCGGATGTTGCTGCAGTCCTACTGGAGAAATTTACACAGTGAAACATAGAAAATGAGGTATATGAATATCTTCAAAACGAGAGCCAATACAAATTTTTCACGGTTATATTCGTGTTCGGCACACCAAAATACTACAGATTAGGGCCTTTTCAAGTCAGTAATGATTTCACTGTTGACCAGTGTTATCTAGATACATGATGTCACTGTTGGGTTCACATTTGGGTTGTTGGTACAAGCGAACCTGTATGCGAAATGATCACTCGATGCTCGATGCTGATCAGTGTCAGTGGTTTCGGACAACAGTGCATTCCAACCCATACTCGTTGACGAGAAATAACGCGTGGGATCGAACTTGTACACGTACATGGCTGTTTCACGAAATTTCTGAAACACATCAGCTAGCAACAACACGTCCGTGCGCATATACAGATCGTAATATTAACCGAGGTTTTTTGCACTAGAATACAGCCCAAACTTTCTTTGCATGTTCGTAATCGCTGTTAGAAACACCTTCACATGACAACCATAAATAAAACGCTTCTATCGGTGGCAACTGCGTTTCATCAAATTTTCCTCAGTCACTCATATACTCGTACGGATGCACGCCCTTTTTGTCAACAGGTTTGTATCGATTGGACAGTATCAATGAGTGATTGTGTAGATTTTCGCCGACAGACTATTTTTAATTTGTCCAAGGACGAATTCATAAACTCTAATGAATCGATGTCTCAGTCGAAACGTCATTTATTTTTCCATGTCGTTGGGGATCATGCTTATAAGTTAATCTGATGCCATGATTACTGCTTGTATTATTAAGTGGCCATCGTACCAATATAGGAACTTTTGTTTTGTTGGAATAAATTCTCAGCTACAAATTACACGCGTCGCCTTCAGCACCTCTGTAAGCACCAGTAACGGCCGTGATCACAAGCTTTGGAACCGGGACTTTATGTTTACTCCTTGGACGGGCTTTGCACTTCGGTGAAAACTTTCTCACAAATATAGCAATGAGACCTGCTGACAAATCCATTATGCCTTAACTTCGTTTGATCTCAGAAATACCTCAGCTGTGTTCAGCGAGTTTACACTCCGGGCATGATGACTGGCTCACGTCTTTGTTTTGCCGTCACCAGGCTTTAGCATGATTATACGCTGTTGTTTTTCACTGATACGTCCACAGTAAAAATTATAACTGGTGAACAGTTCTTGAATGTTAAATACATGGATACAACGTCAACATACGTATTTTTGCGTGTGTACTTGCTGTGTCGTTTAAGCAACTAAGTAAGATTCTTTGTCATACATAGTGCGATACCAATTCGTATTCTTTCATTTCACCCAGGAACAACAAATCAACCATAATGCGTTTGTGATGACCATGGGGAGATAAGGCAAGCGGATTAAAGCCTTTGTTTTACGTGAACACCTTAACAGCGAGTCTAGGATTAAGTGTTTCAAATTTTATCTGTGAGACTATGGGAAACCTGCACTCGATATTTTCGATAACATCAAAGTTGAGCTTACCCAGGTGTCGCCGACATTTTCGATGACTGTATTGATTGCCACTAACCGGATATAACGCCGACAAAATTGTCCATTCAAAACTTCTTTAATCAAACATTTTTACGTTTATCACTGACCTTGGTGGGACCCATTCTGATGTTGTTATGTAACTAGATCCACGAAACGGACGATACGGTGAGATGGATCTCAGTTTCAGTACACCTTTCGAGAGTCCATCCCGATTCTGCATTGATATATTATTTTAGCGTTTCGAGAATCTTTTTAGTATCTCTGTCAATTTAATGACTGATGACGCTGCTGTATTTACGGTTCAGAATTATTCCGAAACCACCGTGAATCCACGGATTAGTAGTAGTTTTAAATCCACCCTTGTCACTACTAAGTGGCATAAACAGATGAGCACTAAGGACACTATCTCCTTTGACCCCAGTGTGACCAAAGTTTTGTGACACAGCTACAAATCCAGAAATCATGCTTAACAGCAGTTTTTGAGCGCCTTTTGTGTATGTGAGCGAGATAGCTACAACGTCATGTTCCAGCTTGACACTATGTTTTAGAAATTTGAATTTGGGTACATGAGTAAGTGTGGGTGTTAGTCATTAGATGTTGGAGGCTGGTCAGTGAAACGGTGTATTGCCTAATAGATGTAGTTTTATCATTACATATTTCAGCATGGTAGCCTAATGTTAATTTCCACTTTTCTCAATGTAGCCCCGTAATGTTAAATCTGTGGACGTTTTAAAAGTTACACTTGCCCTTGTTCCTATCAGTTTTCAACATCGCAGCCTAATGTTAAATTCCTCTTGTTCCGATAGAAACACTTAACATTAAACATATGGACATTTTAAAATTGAATTCCCATTGTTCACTTATCGCTTAATTTCAAAATGGCAACCGTATTGTTGACTTCTAATGTGGCTATCCAGTCCATTTTGTCCATACAATATCTCCATATACTACTAAGGGGAGTAAATATTGCTGGAATATATTTTAAGCGAAGGGAAACGTTTTCTAATGAAAAGATCAATATGACGGAAGAGATGCAATAGACTCGTTCCGTCTGCAGGTATGACATGTATATTCAGACTTCAAGTAAACATGGACAGACAAAAATCGATAAGATATTTAAAATGTACGTGGGAAATAAAGATTGGAATGTCTCGTTTAGGGATACAACTTATGAGTGGCTGAGCACGTCGACAGTACAATTAAATCAGGACGGAATCAGTAGGAAGTCAAATTTTAAGCGCGCGAGTTAGTCACCTTGCATTTTGAGGAAGTATGTTGGATATTATAGTGTTTTTGGGGTGGGTGTATGGAGGCTGGGGGAGGGGGAATTGTTTGTTAATTACACTGACAGAGACGAGTCCCCGTGTATACGGTCAACCAAGAAGTAGGTCACAATTTTGCCGTCAATAATGCCCCACATTTCAGTGTGCAAGCCTTTTTATGTTTGTCACACAATATCAATGTGTTTAGGTGCAGGGTCATTGCTTAGTTTCTTGAGTTATATTGTATTTTTGGGTATCGTCATGTGTGTGTGTGTGTGTGTGTGTGTGTGTGTGTGTGTGTTGTTTCACTGACAGGAATGAGTCCCCATGTTTGCGGTAAAGCAAGAAGTAGGTCACAGTTTTGCGGTCAATATGCCTTGCATTTCACCGTGCAAGCCTTTTTATGTTTATCACACAATATTAGTGTATTTAGGTGCAGGGTCACTGCTTAAATTTCTCGAGTCAAAATGTCTTTTTGGGGATGGTTATATATGTGTGTGTGTGTGTGTACATGAAAAGACAAATGCATCAAATATTGTCTACTGTAAAATTCCAAACCTACAATAATTTCTGAGGAGAAAATTGATGTGTGTGGGTCGAAACGGGTAGGCGCCGATACATTTTATTTAAAAACTCTTCCTTGCATTGGATGAAGTTATTGTGCAATGATAATTGTAACAATATTTGTTTATCGTTGATGTGCTGTTATTAAGATCTTGTTTGTTGTTGAAATTCACCGAGAAAAGAAAACAAGGGAGGTTTAATAAGTTGTTATAATTTATTATATATATTTTGCTTATATCTAAATCCGTACATTTTGTTTTACAGGGAGTCCCGTTTGTCAAGAATGTAGCTCTGAAAGACAACGGCAAAATCGTTATCAAGGGGAAAGCACTCGCGGGAGCCTCAAGGTAAGAATGTAATTGTAGCCCTTTGCACACCGCGCCACGACCTGTTAATTGGATTCGAATGCTATTACTTCATCAAGCATAATTTTAATAAATTTTTGAGCCTCGGTTTTATCCATTTATGGTTATCAAAAACATCGATACAAAATGAAGTCACAATAATTCATGTTAAGGAACTTATCAGTGAGAATTTAAAACCATTCAATATTTTATAAAGAAGCTAAGGATTAAAAAGGTTTATTGCAAAGTGTAACCCATGTATAGATCAAGTTGTATCGTTCCGATATACAACATTGACAAAACTATTTAAAAAAATCTTTTTATTGGTCAATGATAGAAGTATTTTGAAACTGATCTTAGCCTCCAGAATGATATTGCCTGTCTAAATAGACTTTCATCAAACACAATTTGATCAAACTAAAATGACTTTCATCAAATACAATTTCAAGGGTTCATTTTGATTTGTTTTCAAGGCCATTTTTCAGCACATTATATGCTCTACGTGAAGGCTAGTCTGTTCGGTGGAGGAAAAACCCTAGAAAACCGGGGAATTTTTTTCCAATTACCGTGGAAGCTACCGACTTCCTCACATACCCACGTTAGCGGAGTTGGTACTCGATCTGTAAAGGCAAGCGCCTTAGACCACTCGGCCACATGTGGCTCCTTCACCATGACGAAATAATAGAAACAAGGTATGAACGTGAGATGTAATTCAACTGTCCTTGATGTTGATCTTTGGCCTTCACCTTGAACGTCCTTGGGTGGAATTTATGTGAGCAAAGTTATTAAAGTTTGGTTTCTTTTATCGTGTATGTAGTCTGACTCTTTGATCTGCTTAATGAACACTTTAATTGTTTATATCCGTCTGTTTGTGTAAGTGTTCGTATGTCGGTCGTTTCACCATCAAGATCATAACTGCGCCGTCAACACAGATTGAAAATGGTTATATTTAGTACGATGCTTTTTAAGCATGAGTAGAGAACAAGAAAATTTTTGGATACTGGCTGCTTTTCTATGAAACTCATTTGAGTGTGTGTGTTTGGGGTGGGGGTGATATGAACTCTTGTTTGTAATATCAAAACCGTCTATAACGATCGAGATTCAGACCATAGATTTAGCGTCAGGTGGTGGGCGAGTAGTGGAAATTGTTGTTGTTGTTGTTTTGGTGGTGGTGGGGTTTAACGCCATTTTTCAGCACAAGATAGGCTATACATGGCGGCCAGTATTAATGGTGATGGAAGAACTGGGGAAAACCCCGGAAAGAACCACCGACCCACGAGAAGCTACTGGCAAGTTTTCTCACATATCCACATTGGCTGAATCAGAGACTCGAACCCACGCAGACAGAGGTGAGATGACAGTGATCCGTAACGGTGAGCGCTTTGGACCACTCGGCCACTCGGGGCCCCGAGTAGTGGAAATGGGCGGGAACCAAACGTCCAAAGGTCACGTATACAGAATGTAGATCTTTGCGATGGCTTCTGGCACTGGAATTGAACAATAGAGATGTCTGTCGGATTCTCTTTTGAATGGTTTGCTATCAGTATTTGAAGGCATCAATTTCAATTCACATGCTGTGAATTAACTAATTTTTCTGATGAACCAGTTTTCGTTGATTTTGTGGCTACTACAAACAGCCAATTCTAAGAGTAACAAGTAATGATCCTAATGTACAAATAATGGAACCACTCCCCAATTCCACAATTGTACATACCAATAAAAATGCCCTTTCTTTATTTACTATCTTTCTTTGCATAACTATGAACTGGTATGCCTAGAAAAATAAACGAATTCACAGCAATAGCTTCAAACTGCTTCTTATGTTTCTGTTAGCTATGACACGCAATCTAGTCGTGACGTTAATAATGTTTTGTTTTGACGTAATAACAAGCAGGGGCTTGAGGACAGTTCAGAATAGCCATTATTGGCATTTGAGGTTTCATTCTAGCATGCGATGGAGAAAGGCAGAGGAGGCTCTGATTGTAAAAAAAAGGGCGTTAAACCCCACAACGACAATAACATTTTTTTATTTCTGTCTGGCTGTTTTAATTATGGTGCCCTCGCTCTAGGGTCTACTATTTTCAAATGACGCATCTATTGTTGTCTTCTGCTGTGCCCGATACTTTCACAAAATTATTGACATAATTTGAAGGATTGACTTCAAAAAAAGAAATAAAACGAAATAAGACGTAAAGAAAATGGACTGAACCCTAGAGAACATTGTAACTCTTAAAGGTAGGAGAGCAAAAATCGTAACAAAAAAATATGTACCTATTCAATGCATCACAGTACAAAGGTTTGGCGATGGAGCTTTCCAACAGTTTGCTAAACATGACCTAGTAATCTTCCAAACTCATCAAATCATGAGGCAAAAGGCTTTTTGTTTCTTCTCCATGATTGGTACCCAAATGAAACACATATATTACTAAAATCCAAGCAAATTTCGTCTGAAATGTAAAAACAAAATGAGAAGTAGAAAGAAAGGATGTGAAAGACTGATAGAGAGGAGATTTACGGAAGTGGGCATAAATTTGTTTCATATTTTGTTTAACAGCATGAAATGTTAATAACAAGTATAAAACATTATGACACAAGGTTTCTGGAGGAATATCTGCAGAAAACAACGAGAGACGCCATTACCATTGCATCAACAATATTCGAGCAAGATTTTTTCATTCAGTTCTTCAAAATGATGGAAGTGAATACAAGTCAATACATTAAGTGTCAATAAAGTCTATTTACTGACTTATGTTGCACAAATTGAATTTATTTGAAGGATAATGTTTTAGAAATTAAATGATGCATAACGCATTTTATATAATTTCAATTTGTTAAAAGAAAAAAATTATTTGTGAATTAGTTAATTGAATAAATGAAATAATTAACTGATTACCCATAATGCATGATAGCAAGACTCTTAATCACAGAACAATGAAACGTTAATTTCGTTGTAACATAAAGAACTTCACTTATAACGCGAACTGAGGACTCTCCAACGCAGATAACATATCATACAAAACATTGGAGAGAGAGAGAGAGAGAGAGAGAGAGAGAGAGAGAGAGAGAGAGATTAGTTATGTTGGCAGCGATAACTACATGATATTGTTTTAGTGTAATAATTATGATGGAAACTTATGAACGGTACCTGAGACGACACATAACTGCAGGTTGGTCTATGACCCTGAATTTTATAAAACAAGAGAGGTCATAAAAAGTAAATGTAATAATTTGAAGATAGGTAAAGGAAACAAATCCAAAACTACGGAGGTCGTCGGCGATGATTACATCAATAAACTGTCTGAATCCTCGCTTTCGGGACATAACACCATCAAATTTATTAAACACTTTAGGGTTTCACACCACTTTTCACTTAGTTGTACGGGGAGTCGGTGAAGAACACAGAAACATTTGTGGGGAGATATCTCTTTCAAGTAAGATTGTGAACTTTATTTTGAATATTTAGAGTTTAACGAGAGACAGGCGAGAACAAGGACAGAGGACAGCATAAGAAACACAAGAAATGACCCCCCCCCAAGGATCTATGCTAGCCCTATCGTTCCAGTCTCTAACTATTTACAAATGTTATAAGATCAAACGTCCCAGTGGTTTGTGTGATCGGGACCATTCGTTCTACCTTACCCCTATAACTCACTTGGATGCAGATGGACAAAATTATCAATCGTTTATATATGCACCGGTTGGTGAAAGAAAGCACAGTATGTTATATTCCGAGTTTCCTCTGACCCTTCCTACCCCATTTTAGATAATCTGACATTTAAATTGGAGTGCAGGGTCAGAACCAGTTACCTATCTAACAGTTAGAATTCCGTGGCGTCATGGGGTCTAGCTGTCTTATGGACCTTATATGACCTTATATCGACCTATATCTGCATGAAATCGATAGAAGGATCATTTTCTCAGAAATTGCGAGTATTTTATTCGTTATGTCTCTAATCGTCGGACAGACGAGACGAAACTATAGCGTTGATGAAATTTAACCGGATGATAGTCATTGACGTTGATAGTCACATGACTACCCAAATCTCACAACCTACATACCCATGACATCACATGTCCAGTAGTCACGTGATGTCATGAAATGAAAGTCACATACTGGTTCAAAGAAAATGTAAGGACATAATTCTGAAGCAGCCATATCGGAGGCAAGATTTATCAAGCACAGATTACATTCCAACGCTGTATTCACGTGATTACAACAAAAACATTGATATGGTCAGAGGAAACTCGAAATAAATAACCTAATGTAAAATAAAGTGTCTGTGAAAGTAACTTCGAGTTGGCTTCCATATGCATTGCGAACTCTAGCGTAAGAAAATATACATGTCAGAAAAGAATAGAAAACAATGTGTCAGACACATGGGTTATACATATTACTGTTCACAAAAATACCATATCCCTTTGGAAATAACGCAATCTTTGTACACTAAAAATGTATTATATCAAACCTGCTTTCTTGTTTTAACTTTATCAAACATCTCCCTTTTGCTACAGTCCAATCAAAGATGAACATGCAATTAGAAAAGACAAATAATGAATTTACCTAACAGAAGATTGTTTATCCGTCCACACGGCATTCGACATAGCAGATTTTCCTGTAGGATATCATCTCACTAGCAATCACAACACTTGCCACATTTCCAGAATAGAAAATATCAGTTTTCCAAGAAACCGTGAACTAGAAAGTTCCTCAAATGATTATCAATTGGTGATTGTCAATAAAGGATACTTATGGATGGGGTATTTTACAATCAATATTAATTTCAACACCTGTATGTCACAGATAATTTCGCCTTCTCCAAAAACATGGAGAGTTACATATGATAGTCACAGATCACGAATTAACCACAAATAAACCGACGCATGCTCATTCGTTCTACAGTTTACTCATATTTAGAGAGATATACCCGACATCGTATCATTGGTTCCATATAACTTGTCCAAATTAGAACTGGTGAAAGTTGAAAATTATCCTTCTAATTTAAAAAAAAAATATATTCATATGACATCCTTCATTTAAATATGATAATACATCAATATTGTCAAACGCTTTTGTGTTATTATTTTCTCACGCGTAGAACTTGTATACTTCAGAAAGACAGGTCAGGCCAAAGTCCTCATTAAAATATTAATGCACTGTGTTGACACAGACCCTCGCACGGAGGAGACAAATAATGTAACTTCATGGCTGGGATTTCCCTGTCTAGGTGCAAACCCCGAGATAGATTCTATTAATCTAGTCTACTAATAAAATCGCTTTTCCAGTTTTGGGGAACGTCTCGTTCAAGCTTTACGAAAGAAAAAAAAACTGTTTATTGTTATTATTATTATTATTATTATTATTATTATTATTATTATTATTTATTTATTTATTTATTTATTTATTTTTTTATTTTTTTTATTTTTATTTTTTATTTTTTAATTAGACTTGTACGGGCAAGATCTCACTGAGTCACGTGATAGTCTGGTTAAAGGAGATTTGAAGCTGCCTAATTATCATTTGAGTCTCCTCTCGTTCAGTCTAATCCTGCTTCAAAAACAAAAGAAATTTAAACTTGCTTGTTCAAGACGTAGTCATGGTAACGTATATCTCTTTATGTTTGCGGTACAACCTTTTGGCTATTTTCAGATGTGGATATACTTGTACGGTTTATGTTTGCGGTACAACCTTTTGGCGATTTTCAGATGTGGATATACTTGTATGGATTATATTTAACTCAATCCTTGCTGAAAGTCTGGTAAACTAAGGTAATATTCTACTTGCAGATAAGAATTTAGCACCAGCCAGCATTTTCGGCCAAAGCAAACACAACTTCGGACTAACGGTGCTAATTCAGTTCCCATAGTAAACCTATGCAAACACCATGATATAAAAAATTCAATAGCGACAAATTTCTGAATGCTCATGATCAAACCTATATTTATCAGTATGTCTTGCACGACAGCTGATGTGCAGAGAAAACCATGTGAGCTGCGGCATTTTCTGGATTTACGTGTGTTTGGAACAAACAATTTCAATTTCGCACCAAAGAGTCTGGTGCTAATTTGAGTAATGAGTGTTCCAGACTGGTCTGTTAAAGGACTGAAATTTCATCAATAAAGCCATGCCTCTATTTGTTTCAGTTACAGCTAGGATAAAGACTATGTTTACTAAATCAAACTTTCATTATCAAACAATCCTGGCTGTCCAAAAACATATATCCTCATGTTTATTTCCCTTTTTCAATACCGTTAGTACCATTAATCCTTAAGCCTCGCAGTATGTATATGCTTAATGACGGAATTAAAGCAGCATCTATGTAATTCACTGCTTCACTGCATAATTCCTTGGAGGAAAGCAAGAAGATGCTTTAAACAAGTTTGGAATAGTTCGTAATTATTAGATAGCAAAGGAATTGAGCTTACTATTTTTTTTAAATGAGCTTACTATTTTTTTTCTAAATATTATCAAATCTTGTCCATTTCCAGCCTATTTGTTTCCTTATTTCCTTCTTCTTTTGTTTTTGTAATAATAATAATAATAATAATAACCATATTAATAAAAAAATAACATTGATACGCATTATTATTATTATTATTATTATTATTATTATTATTTGATTTTTTCTGCAGATTCAATATTTGGTTACAAAAAGGAGCTGCTTCCGAACCGGAGAATGTAATATTTGTTTACGATGCCCGCTTTAACTTTGGCTCGGACAAAAATCTTATTGTCTGCAACCATCGAAAGGGCGGAAGCTGGGGATCTGAGGAAAGGAATGCCAACTCTTTCCCGTTTGTTGTCGGAGAAAAGTTCAAAATGAAAATAAAAATCAATCACGACCAATATCAGGTACGTGAAGGTCTGCATGGCCTTTATATTTGAAGAGATCATTTGATGAGGCAATACCCTACAGGTTATTTCTGTCATGTTTAATTGCTTTTCACAACAAATGTCCAAAAATTTTAAACATCGATACAATCGACATGTGCTGCTTCGTTTATGAATTGCTAATACCTGTTTTGTGTGATTTTCAAAGAGTTCCGGGCGTTACTTAATGACTTACTTTAATCACCGCGACGCATGGTTATTACGGCAACTTACATTTACAATGTCGGTAAAATTTTGAACAACTCGTATCGTGGAATCGTAACATTTGACGCATGTAAGCAATACATTTATTTTTCCATAAATATACCTGATTTAAAATGATTACCTTCATTTTATTTGGAACATAACTTCTGTTGCTAATGCATTTTAAAATGTAAGTATGTTTTTTTCCCCTCACAGCCTTCTGGGCATACTTACAAGAAGTCTACCCGTTATCGGAAACTTCATGTATTCCGTCATGTTTGACTCGCTTCCCACAATACAGCGCCAAGCAAGGCAGCTGTTAGTACCATTTTTGTATATCTCTGGTATGATTCGGTCAGGGATCAAACCCATCCGAGGCGGACACTCTTACCACTAGACCATCGGAGAGGCCAATAATGCCAAAGTAATATTTTTATCCGAAATGTCAGTGAACACTTTGTATATTCAAATGTTTATTTTAAAATAAATGATTCGTCTAGGATTATATCTGAACACAAATAAAAACTCAGATACTCTAGGACTGATATTAAAAGGAAGAGTAAATAAATATTCATTAAAACCTTTATGGACAGACCATCATATGACATATGATGCAAGAGTAGTTCCTGGAAGAACTTCACTAATTTGTAAACAAGGTTAGGCTTCTAGAACATTCTAAGTTAATAAATAAGGTCAGGCCTTGAACTCAGATTTAAGTAAACATTTTTTTAAAAAAAAGAGAAACGTCAGATAAGCCGAAACTCTTTTTTCAGTTACAGACAAGGGTCAAGCACTTAATATAAATTAAAATATACATACCAACGTGCAATAAATGAATCACGATACTTAAACCAAAAATCACAAAAGTACACCTCACATAAGTTATCAGCTAGCTTGTTTTTCGTTTTTAATTATTTTTCTTCAAATTAACGTCTGATGTCCAGGAAGTAAAATGACAAAATGATGGTAGCAATCTTTTGAGAACATTTGAAATTAATTCAAATCGTGTCTTTCCAACCAAATTACACCCATCAAACCTACACCAATATTAAAGGAATTTAAAGTTCGTGTAACAACACCCAGTATCTTTTTTCAAATAACCACTATGGGTAAAAAAAAATTCTTTAAAACTCAGACCATGTGCTAACTACGAAACTGTTGAACGGAACGATAGATCTAGTGGTGTTTGTGATGATAGCAGCAGTCATGTTACTGATTAGATGCTGCAGTCTTTGTAAAGTTCTGCCTACAGTGGAAAGAGAGTTTGGAGTTTTTATATATTCGCAACTATTTTGAAATCAAACGAAGTAAACTTAAAGAGCATATACCATCAAAAGTCTGCCTTAATGGCCATATCTTTTAGTCAATGGCGTATGGTACACATCATTTTTCTCTAGGTCTCCAGAGCGCTATATGAATTGGAAATATACATTCTGCTGTGCTACCCCTGCTAACTCCAATAGTTCAAGTAAAAGACGTCGACTATATTTCATGCATAACATTTTACGACGAACTTTGCTTAAACTGGTTCCGTAAAATAATGTTCGATTCTTCCACTATTGAATGCAGAGCTCTATCAGATTAAACTAACCAGTAATACTTCCATCCACTAACTGTGATTAAAAATGAACAAGTAGATGTTCAAAGGTTACACCGTTTTTATGATGAATTATATCTTCAACGTCCTGGTTTGCGAAAATTTCATTGAAACTTTCTGTAACATGTGATTTCTTTTCAGATTCAGGTCGGCAGTCATGTCACGACATTTCATCATAGGATGCCCATACACGATGTGGATACCCTGAGAATTGATGGAAACGTTGAGCTCCTTGATGTAAAAGCGAAGTAATAAATAAATATTGTATACACAAGGAAGAAATTCAACCAGCAGTTACTTTTAGTTTTCAATTCTTAATGGCATTAAAGTGGTCTGTATTGCAACAGAAGAGAAAAGATTTTAAAAAACTGCCATCATATCACACACTGTACACAAGAAATTGCAGTGGTATACTATTAAAAATAAATCCATGATATAAATGTAGTCGCTGAAAAGTAGTAAAAATAGATTCAACGCATGCATCTTTTATTTGTTTATTAACTCACCCATCCTTGTATGTATGTATGTATGTATGTATGTAGTATCACAATTAAAAGCTCATATATTGTCGTTCTATCTAATGTAATGTAATTTAATCTCTAATCTAATCTAATCTGTCACAATTAAAAGCGACATGATATGCTTTAAATTGACTAGTTTTATCCAGTCCGAGTGCTTGTGTATTCTACGGATTCCTTTCACAGCGACCATCATCACGAATGAACATGAATCCAAACACAAAATCACAGGCATCTCTAAGGAATCGTTTGACTTCAACTTGCAAACAGTCGCATTAAACCATGAATAAATGGACTGATGCATTACTGGCAGCCTAATAACAGAGTTTGTACCAGAACCTCTACAGAAAATGCACTAGCAGTACCGTGCCAAGTTTATGGATTGTAAACATACAGGTTGTAAACACAAAATATTGTACAGTAACATAAAAGACGAGGTAATG